>APFE030989959.1:2447-15970 GCA_000404065.3 Pinus taeda
CAGCCACTCATGCAAGCAAGGAAGCAGTTTGGTTCCAGAGATTGTGTTCAAGTATGGGGTTAGTACAGGGAGCTATAAGGATAAACTGTGACAGCCAAAGTGCAATTTTCTTAGCAAAGAACCCGCATATCATTCAAAGACAAAGCACATTGATGTTCAGTATCACTTTGTGAGGGATATGATAGAAGACAAAAATATTTTGCTGGTAAAGGTGGACACTTTGAAGAATACTGCAGATGCATTAAAAAAATCTGTGAGCTCTGAGAAGTTCTCTTGGTGTAGAGAAACAATGGGCATTGCAAGGCTTGATAAATGACTAAGCTCTCTTGTGGCCCCCTGTGGAAAAAAAATAACAAGTGGGAGAATGTTGGGTTGTGTTATATTCTTTCCATGACTAACCCATGTAGTTAACCGGGGGTTAGAGGGGGGGAGGTCACAGGGGGTTTGAGGGGTACCCGTAACCCCACTCTATGGGTTCGGGGCAGCGCCCCAGAAAATTTTGGTTTTGGACCCTATGTTAGGTTGGGCAGACCCACCTATGGTTTTGTGCATGATTTTCGCAGATGTTTTTTGGACGCGATGGTTTTGAGTCCATGGTATTGGACGTGATGGTTTTCGATCCATGGTATTGGATGCTTCAACATGTATAAATATGTATTATAACATTGAAAGGAACATAATGAAAAATCAAGTTGGTAGTCCTGGTTTTGGGATCCAGGGGAAAACCTCTGTGTATATGTGTTATGCTCTCACATTTTTTATTTTCTGTGTTTTAGAATTCGTATGCAAGTAATTTCTATATGGGGTTAAAACCTACACATAAATAATTTCCTCACACATATAAACCCTCAAGCATAAGTCATAAAATTTGATCCAATATCATTGGATAATATGGCTTCCCTCTAAAAAAAAAAACCTTATTTTTTTTATTTTTTATTTTAATTTATTTATTTTAACACTTACAAACCAAACCTAACCTTGTTTTCACCATTATACAAACATCATTGACCTTGATTTCACCATTCCACAAGCATCATTTCTACAATTCATCTCTTCTTTAAAATCTTCAAAAATCAAAATGCCAATTAAAAACCCAATCAACGATCACAAACTACTCTTTACTTAGTTCGAAATCACCATAAATAACTCCAATTTATAAAATATGCCACTTCAAGAATATCCCACTTTTAGAAAATCAAATCTTCAACTTAAAACCAAATTAAAAACTTCATTTTTTTCTTTTCAAAATACCAAATTTATCACTAGGTATATCATAAGTTTTGGATTAAATATTGTGCAGACTATTTATAAAAATATTGAGAATATGGTTTTACCCTTAAGCACAACCTATACCATGAAGGCTTCTTTGAGCTTGCAAATCGAAATGGATTGTGATCATCAAAAACTTGTTCAAGATTCAACGTAGGCCTCCTTCAGATCTTACTTTCTCAAGACTCACTGGAACCCAAACCTTTCCCTCTGGCCAGCGCGCCCTTTCTTATCAGCACACAAGTAAATTTCTCCTTGTAGTGCCACTTACAGCCAAAATCTCTCTCACACGATGATAAACAATATCTTCCTTCATCGATTTCCCATGCTATCTGCACACAAAGATTTCTTTGAAACACAACGATCTCTGGAAATCACACAACGTTTTCTCACACACTGGCTGCACACAAGAAATAACTTCCACTCTCAACACTCAACCTCTGGCCAATATTCCTTCCACCAAAACCTTAATGTGTTGCACAGAGACACTCTGCAACACACCCTCAGTGATCTCTCACTCTGATCACTCACAGAGAACAAAGACTCACGACATCGAAGCTTAACCTTGCTCTGATACCAAAATGGAGAACACAAATAACACAACAAACTTACACTTTACATTAGCAGAGAATAATTTTTATATTTGGTGATGAAGCTTCTCGATTCTCTACAAGAAGCCATTTGAACTCTAAGACACGAGACTTCCTTTGAACTCTCTAAAAAACTCTAGACTTCCTACCTAACGCATTTAATGCAAAAGGTCGGTTGGAATTAATGTTTTCCAACACATAAAGCAAACTTGTTCTCCTATCATAACATTTAATGAGCTAGCTCATTCCTAGAACTAATTTCAATTTAAACTAGTTCATTCCTAGAACTAATTTCAATTTAAACTAGTTCATTCCTAAAAATAATTTCAAGTTAATCCAAGGCTTCGACCAAATTATAATCACATAGCTAACTCAAATTAAATTATGAAGTGCTTGCTAGCTCTAGAAGGCAGGTTTTGCATGTTTCAGCATGCATGCATTTGAAAATAACACAGATGATCCTCCGAAATATTTTGCGAGTTATTCCAAATATCACGACTATAGGAAAATATTACACACATATGCTCCTCTGCAATAATTTCGGGTTGATCCAAGATTTCACGCTAATCAGAAATCATTTCAATTTAATACAATATTTCATGCTAATCAGAAATCATTTCAATTTAATCCAGTATTTCACACTAATCAGAAATAATTTGAATTAGTTAATCCAATATTCCATGCAAATAATAACCAGAAGCCTGTCACAAACAAAATTTGTATGTGTTTGCTAGCTCTATAAGACAGATTACTCTAAAAAATTGATCATGTTTAAGTCTGACACGCATCTAAAAAGGATTAACACCAATAGAAAAGTTACATCTTAGACAACCTTTAACATTTTTAATGAAAAACTTTAATATCGTCGCATCAATTTTTTTTGTAACATCACCACCTCACCCTCTTTCATTTGTATACAAATTACTTAGAATTGGGTTAAGTTTGTCCAACTTTCAGTATGAAAAAAGCATTATATATATCCAAATATATTCGGTACATATTGCATTGAATAATTCCAAATGTCACCATAGTTATTCTAATATAGTCTTTTCAAGATCCATCCCTACTTGACACAAAATAATGCAATCTAAATTTGTGACTATGTACCCAGTGGTAATAATACAAAGAAACAGTTACAAACATACATCCATTTTGATCTAATGGAAAACAACCAAGTATCTGTGTGTGAAGTATGCTATGAAAAAACAAAGAAAAATATATAAACAGTGTCAAAATAAAATCACTGGAAAATATCAAAAAGCAACATGTATAAGATGTTTTCTCCTCCAAAAAAGTTGATGTTATCCAGGAAAAGGAAGCACCCTGACATCTACTATGTTATCTCCCAACTTGATTTCAATGTGCATCCCATCCAAAACATCCTGAGGCCCCCTCATAGATAGGTGATCAACATTTTGATTGAAGTCCCGTCCAATATGCACAATCGTTGAGTCTCTAAAAGAGGCCCAAAGATTCTCGATTTGACTAAGCCGTCCATGGAGCAATGGTTGGTTTACTCTTGCGCAACCCATAACATGGTCAATAATAATCCTTGAGTCGCCAAAAATGTGAGTGGAAGAGATGTTAAGATAGCTTGAGAACCAGAGAAGACCCCATAGAGCCATCACTTTAGCCTTCATATTTGTGCCTCTGCCAGCACCCCAATGGACCCAAAATTCCTGCTCCTTTGATATAGCAATCCAAAAGCCACAACCACATATGTTCCTTTGTGTCACACCATCAAAAAAGACAGCTGGGTGCTCCATCCTAGGGCTTGTATTGTTGTGAATGATCTTCTTACCCTGTTTCGTGTTGTTTTCCAAATGTATACCATCTTATAATGCATTTCATCACCTGCATATCATTATCTCTGTAATTTTCAAAAATGAGTTTGTTATGCCATGCCCAAATTTGCTAGAAGAGAACAAGGCGGATGTTTTGCCATGTAGGATATTTTTACTCCACCAACTGAAGCATACAATAATGTTGTCATATTGATTATAGGGTAAACCAATGAAACCAAAAAGGTTACTCCAAACATGTACAATCATAGGACATTTAAGAAAAATATGGGCATTTTCCTCCTTCGCTTTCCTGCATAGTACACAAATCCCCGACCCCTGCCAATTCCTCTTCTAAAGGTTATCCCATGTTAGATTTTTTTTTTCCAAACTAGCCAAAGAAAAAGAATGATCTTAATGGGTATTTTAGATTTCCAAAATTTGTAGAACCAACATACCTCAGTTTTGTGGAGTTCTTGGTGACAGATAGCGTTATATACATTAGCGACCACAACGCCACCTTCCTTCATATTGCCTATCTAGGAAATATTGTCCCCATTTTCCTCATGACATACTCCTAAAAGCTTCATGACAGTACTAATCTACTCCCACTCCCATGCCATATGCTCGTCCAAGCCCAGTTCCATATTGGACATTGAAACTGCCATTTAGAAATGACCTAGTTCCAAAAGAATATACCACAACTGTTGATGCAATGTATAAATCCATCTAATATGTGATTGTCACATTATGTTCCTAATATATGATCCATTCCAATAATAGTTCAATGTCTAGAACCTAGTTTCCAAGCGAGATTCTGTAAAAAAACATTTATTAATTTTTATGAACGAGCCAAATGGCAGAGCCCGATGCCATCCCAATACGCCCTCTACGCATCTAGACAAGAAACTCATGGTCCTTTTGATACTTATGTCTTAAGATCATGCCCCATATGCCATTTCCAAATAAACCCCTCCATAATGACTTCTGCAGTAATGCCAACCAAATCTCCTCATATTCAATATCCCCTAGCCACCTAGTCATTTAGGAAGGGAGATATGGTCTAGCTTGACTAGGTGTAGTTTGTTATTATTATTCATTCCAGATTAGATGTATTTGGCCATAATCCAATTCAGAATCTTAATAATGGTGTGAGGAAGATGATATATATGTGCCCAATATACTCCCAACTGTGAGATCAGCCATTGAGTCAATGTGATACGACTCCCCAATGATAAACATCTGAATTCCCACCTAGTAATTTTTTTATAAAAACGGTCCACAAGCCACATCCAATCATTTACCTTATAACTACAAGGCTTAATATGTTAGCCAAGATATTTCATGCCCCCCGACAATAAATCTGAAGCCACCCCAAAAATTATATGTATATATGCAATAACCTCCATATCGCACGTGCCATATAGAATGATAGATTTATGTAGATTCATGTATAGTCTTGTAGCATTTCCAAACTTTGCAAAAATATGAAAAAGTGTTATCCATTCAAACGTATTGAGCATCCCCATGATGAGCACATCATCAACAAAAATAATATGTGAAATTCTGATATCTCTTCCCAAGTTCAGCGCATGAAACTGTCCCTCTGCCACTGCTTTTTTGATATGTAAACTTAGCCCATCCATTGCCAATATGAATAATAAAGGAGAGAGTGAACATCCTTGTTTGAGTCCCCTCCTGCCCTTAAAGAAATATGTGGGATAACCATTAATAACAACATCTTAGCTAGCATTTGAGACATAGACCATAATCCACTCAACACATCTGGCCTGGACACCAATTCTATGAAGAACCAACCTCAGGTATCCCAACTCTAGGTAGTCATATGCCTTCTGTAAATCGAACTTCATAATAGAAACATTTATTTTTTTAGAATGGATCGAATGTATGAATTACTAGCAATCGCCACAACATCATGAATTTGTCTATGCTACAAGAAACCAAACTGCTAAGGGGATATGTACTTTGATAGAGTATGCTTAATCCTGTTACCAATAGTTTTTGAGATAATATTATATATAATATTACAAAGTGAAATGGGTCTATAATCCGAGAAAGAATCAGAGGGATTCCTTTTTGGAACGAGAGCAATATATGTAGAATTTGTATGCGGGTGTATATATCCCCTGGTCCGTGATTCCTCCACCATATGAAGAAGGTCGTATTAAAAATGTTAAAGAAATGTGTACAAAGTTCAATTGTCCACCCATCAAGTCCCAGACTCTTTCCCCCTTTAAAATATTTGAGCACCCCCAGGATTTCCTCCCTCGAGACAACTTTGTATAGATCTGACTTTGCATCCTCGTCGAACGTGGAGGGATAGAATTCCACCCCCCAAATTTGGTCATCAACACCGTCCAAGTCCCTATGATAGTAGGCCTTTTGAAAATGTAGTACAACATCTCTGCAAATGTCCTTCTGCGTCTTAGACTGATTACCAGTTGCATCAGTGGTCTCCTGTATGGAGTTGATCTTTCTTCTATGATTAGCAAATCTGTGAAAGAATTTATTATTCCTATCCCCTTCCTGAATCCATATGGCCCTACTCTTTAGTCACCAAGTAGACTCTTTAATAAGTAGTATATGTTTCTTTTTAATTTCCAGAGCTTGAATACGATTCCTGATAGCAACCAGTAGATTATGCATAAGCATTTGCGGGCATATGACATCCAACTCCCCCAAAATATCATTTAACTCTTTATTCATTTGACTTCGTTTTCTCCTCTTCCATGCTTTTACCTCCCCCTTAAGAGACCGAAGCTTATCCAGGATATGCTTCATGGGAGAGATGTCCCGTTCTCTGACTCAGTTCCAAACTTTCCACACAAGATTGTTAAAATTCGGGTCTTCCACACACACACGATTAAACTTAAATGGCATCCCACATTTGAGGTCCCCCCTCCTCCAGTGTAGGATAATGGGCCGATGGTCCAAGATATAATTATTCACAATATCTGATTGGATGGTCCCAAGTCTCTCAACTAACTGTTCATGTAAGAGGAAGCGATCCAACCTCTTTGCCACATACCCATCCCTCGAACTTCCATTGTCCCAAGTTGGAATAATCATAGATGGGCTTATATCTACAAAGGTGAAATCGATAATAATATATTTGTTCTATTCAACCTTAGCATCAACCTTTCTGGACCTCCCCCATACCTTATCCAGACCAATGGTACAGTTCAGATCCCCTGCAATGACAAGAGACACAAGTCCCAGAATCTCTGACGCTATCAAGTTATTCCAAAAGCCTACCCAATCTCTATATGGGGAATATACATTTAAAATATGAATTCAAGCCTTTAAACCTTTGATATGACTAGCAAGAAGGATGCCAACAAAGCATGAAAATCCTTTACATTAACCCATCGAGGATCCCATAGAGCCACCAGACCCCCCGAGAGACCTACAACATAAGTGGCTGCCATATTCCAATCAGGAAGCATCTTCCTAAAATGTTTTATCCCTTGCGGAGACCAAGATTATATTTTCTTGTAGAAGGATGATATAGGGACGAAGAGAAAGAAAAAATTCCCTGAGGGCTAGATATTTTGGAGTAGCCCCCAGACCCCGCATATTCAATGAAAGGATGAAAGTCATGTTAACTCAGGTGCGGGAATTTGTGCTCTAAGGGTATAAGGAGAGGTAGTAGAAGCGATAGGAACATCAATGAGGGCATGTGGCTCAAATGGACTAAAAGGAAGAGGTCGAGAACATCCCCTGAAATGTCTGCTATCTCGATTTTTCTTTTGACAGACGGTGATATTGTCCACCGCGGAAGGACTGATGCAGGGGGATGATGAGCCAGGTGGCTTGTGGACAATGAGGGTTCGAAGATCCAAAGTCTTCTTCTGGAGGAGGAAGTCAAGGTCACTATCTACAGAGTTGATAGCTGAATATAGGGGAAAAATGGGTGACGTAGGATAGGTCCTCGACCCCGGGGATGGATGTGAGACATGTGAAGGGGACGACACGGGGATATATGTAATATGCGAGGAGGATGGCGCGTCATATGTCGTCGGAGGGGGAGGTACAATATTTGGTTGTGGCGGGTCAATACGGGTGTTGGGGGGGGGGGAATCCTATCCAGCGGGGACGGTGAGGTGTCATCGGCCGAAGGAGCACCAGACCCTTCTAAAGTCCACGAGGATGAAGGCACAATGATAGGAGTAGAATCATTATGTTTCGCAGATTGAAAAACCTTGGGATGTAAAGGATAGGAAAAAGGCATAGTACTTAATGAACGCTATGCATCACGCCAATGATTTGCCACCCCATTTTTGTTACTGGGTATAACATATTTAGCATCAACATTCTCCAAAGAACCAAAATAATGTCACCTATGTGCCATACGCCTGCCTCCCAGTTTGCGAGGACACCATGGCAAAGGATGTCTAGTATGGTGACAGTTAAGACACCGGAAAGGTACCCCCAAGAAATCCAGGTTCTGCACAAGGTGGTTGCCCTTCCATTGTAATTCAATGTGCTCTAGAAATACACCTCTATACTCCTTTTCTATAAGAATCCATCCAATTCTCTTATCTTGTGCACCCAAACACTGCGGGTCGACATAAACAAATTTCCCAATAACATTTCCAATGTCCATAAAAACTTGCCAAGTCTAGAATTCAATGGGAAATCCAAGCAATTTTACCCAAATCAATTTGTTTTGTGGCGTCTGATTCAAAGGATTAAAACCCACATACCAAGAATACAAAGCCAGGAAACTCCTCCCTTTAATCCATGGAATAGCCTTAATTTTCATTAAGTCACATTGGTTGAGGAAATGGAAACTGTACCAGTTGCTTAACAACCTCACCACCGTAGGCATGTAGCCTAGCAGAGACTTCCATTTAGTGTCAACCCAATTCCTCATATTAGCTTCACTCAATTCGGTGAAATTCCATTTACCAACAAGCCCCCGCTTCTACAAGATGGTAACACGATCAATCAAAACATCATGGCCAAAACACAGTGCAAGTGCTAGAGAGGTAATTTTAATGGTAAGCTATTGACGCCGGGATCACTGTCTGTTTTCCGCGTGATATACCCCATGCAATCCGGAAACCCCACCATCTCACATGTGCATCGGGGCTTACACCGTGCACCAAGTGTCTGGGTCCTTTGGGCCCCCCATCCGCTCCGACCCGAAATATAAACGGTAATTCAATTCAGCATCTAGCATGGCACATATGTAGGCCTCATGCGCTGATGTTTCCGACTCCAACAGATCCATAATATCATAGAGCTAAAAGAAGAAAGGAGATGCAAAGAATAAGAGAATGTATTGAAAATTGACTTAATAACCCGTAAGGGTGGTAGGTCATAATTAAGAGTAGCCATCAGAAAATATCTGCCAAAAATGGCTAGGGATCTACAAAACACCAGCTATGAAGTCAGGACCCACAAAGAATAATGCCCACATACCGCCAAAAGAGAGGTACCACCTATTGAAATATGGCAACAAGAATATTTCAATTTAATTTGTCCTTGAATTAAATTGTGAATTAAAATCGAATTTAGTCTTAACAACTACTTGGAAATAATTAATTAATTTAATTTAAATTAGTTAGTTGGAGAAATTTAAGTTAGAATTCTTTCTGAAGTCATGCAAGAGTTATCCCTTAAATTAAGGAGATAAGATTGAGTTATATTTGAGTTGTAATTAGTTAACTAAGTTTACTAAGTTAAGTCCAGTTAAATTAGTTCCAAACTGTTTGAGGAACTAATAGTGAGTTAATAGTCAGTTGATGCACTAATGCACTCAACTAGTGCTACTCTAGTTAACTGAAGATTCCCTCATCAGAAACTCATGCATGTATATTTTGAGAAAGACCCAATTGGGATTAATGTTCAAGGACAGTGTACTATCAGTTGCATGTGTTTTCTCAAGAAGAAAACTCATGCATGTAGTCAAGGATTCATCCTTGAGGATTGTGCACTTTTGAAGGCTTGTTTTTCCGCTTGGTAATAGGCTAATCATCCACAAGGAACAACACAAGGAAATAGGAGCTTGGAGGGCAGAGAAGAAGGTTGGAGAGAAGCCAAGATTGCCTGTGAGCATCTGTGAGGATTGTACTAAGAGCTAGCTGGCTGTGAGAGCTAAGGCTTTGTATGATTCCTATATATTTCCACCATGTATGATAATACAATAGTGTGGGGTTTTTATTTGAGACTTTCCCCAAAGTATTTTCATGTGTATTGTGCCATTGATTCTTCTTCTTCTGGTTATATTGTTCAACTCGATCTTTAAGCTTCCGCAAATTGAAAGTAGAAGTAGGTTATAATATTATGCTTTGATTTATATTGCATTATCGGGTTAACCTATCACATATTTTCTACATCGCCATCGGTTCTCAATCCAAAAGGGGAAAGTACCGAGAGAATGGGAATAAAAAATGGAGTGCCCGATCCGGAGCATCAACATGAGGATTCCAACATCCAGAATGTCAGAAGATGTATGTTAGAAAAAACAATGTGATGCAGACCCAAGTCATCTCAATGAGAAAAATCCAGACAACCACCAACTGAAAATTCAAATATGTCGGAAAACATTTCCTAACACCGAATAATCGAACCACCCTAGTGTCCGGATCCTTAGTAGAGAAATCCAAGAAATACATCATACAACTAGAGCTAATGTAAATGAAAAGGATCAATGTGCCTTCACATCAACATCAACAACAACACCCGAAACAAGTCCACCTATTACAAAACTGGAAACCAAAAGCCTTGCAAGGCCTAGAAATGATGAAGGAGTTAACCCACCATTTCCAGAGAGGGAGAAAACTATTGGGACACATATAAGGTCCCTCCCCCTGGTTATAATGTGGACATATAAAATTGAGAATCTTAGTCCAGATAGGAATTTGGACCTCGAAAGGGGGAAGGAATGTGGGTCCTAAGTATACAAATAAGAATGTATATCGCTATATAGAAAATCATCAGAATATAGAGGATTTCCAATTCAAAAAAGAAGAGAAAGTCATCTAGGTACAAAATGGGCATTCTATATGCAATCTGATAAAGGAAATCAACGCGAATATACCCAAAGGTAAACCCCAACGTCCAAGGATGGTAATGAGTGCAGAATGAGCAAAAAATAGTCAAAGAGCAAATACCATGCGAATCATACCCAACATGAGGAATAATACAAAAGAGGATGATCCAGCAACAAATAGTACCACCATCCCCGAGAAAGGAAAAACACACTCGAAAATAACCACCCCAAGTGGCTATACAACTAAGTAGACTCGTAAAACTCAAAATAAATCAAATCGAGACATAAAACTATGACATATTAGTTCTAAAAACATGACGCGATGGATCAAAATGAATGCGGACCAGAAAAATGAACCTGATGTTGGATTTAGAGACGTCTAATTACAATAATTAGGTTGGACATGCGTGCATTATGATTATGATATCAAATACTGTCAGCAAGATTACATTTATGTAATGATTAAATATGCCAAATAATGTGATTAATTAAGTCATGGCATTAAACGTATTTAAATAAGGATTTGGATACAAATACATATAGAATAATGTTAATCAATTATAATTGTTAATGGACCGATTATAATTGATTGAAATAATAGCAGTAATAAATTTCTTGACAGCTAAATTTCGGCTGTCCAGATTTCTTGACAGCTAAATTTCGGCTGCCCTAGGATTGGGACTGCTATAAAAGGGCTGAGTCTCCAAGGCTTGCACTCACTCAGAAAATTGTCTGCTCCATTGAAGACTTGATACTCTATCAAGGATAGCCAGAGAAAATGAATGCAAGCTCTTGGAAGGATTCAAGAGCCAATAACTCAAGTCAAGCCCAGGAGCTTTAGAAGATGGAAAGTAAGTTCCACTGTGCTTTAATTTCAATTTCTTACAAAGGAGTAGATCTTGGTTAGGGTTTAAAGTAATTAGGAAAACCCACAAAGTAAAACCAACAAGTGGTATCAGAGCACCCTTATGTAAGAATTGCAGTTTGATTTGGTTTTAATTGCTTTCTATTTTTCATATCGAATTTAATTGTTGCAGAAAGAATTGTTAAAATTTTGCTTTAATCATTTTTCTGCTTGAAGCTGTAAATTGCCGACGGTTTTGAAGTTTGAATGAATGCAAGATTTCCTTATTTCTATATAGTCGGTGCTTCAATCTGGTGCGGACAAGAAATAGCTATATGATACAGACAACATTTGTACCATTAAAAAATTCTTTCATATATTTTGTGCAAATTGTGCAACATAGTTTTTGACATTCTTACAAATTTGGTATCTGACATGGCGGATAAAGTTTCAACGCCTCTCAGATTAATCTAAATTATCGTATACTTCATCCGAAATTCGTTTTCCTGGATTTCGCAAGAAGAAATTAACTTAAATATGATATCTGTCAAGAAAATTGTAGGCCTAACATGTCCATTTAGGTGTGTTAAAAGTTTGTTATCTCTTCTTATTAATCCTGATTTTCAATTATTTGAATTCCAGCGATCTATTGATAGTTCTGGTCTGATGCTTGAAGCTATGAATTTACTATTTTATTAAATAGTAATTTTGTGAATATTGTATATCATCGATATATTCGAAGAGGTCGAAAACAAACATTGCCTAATTATTAGGTAATGCAGTTGAGGCAACGACTTAAAAAGTCTCGACTATCTGTTGAACGGGGAACGCATTATGCAACTAAAGAATAATTAACATGGCATGTTTCGCTCCTGAGATTTATTTCTTAAAATGTTTAGAGAGGAACACATTTAAGAATATTCCTTAATGTAGCACGATAAACATATTTTAATATCGTCATTCTGGTATCTGGACAATGAAGTCCTCAGATTGGAATTTATATCAAACGTTTAAACAACACGGGATTACTCGCCTTTACAAAACCACATGCCCGAAACATTGATTCTGAAGAAAATTACGTGGTCCGGATAGTTTGTAGGAGTTTGCTGGTCATAGTATAAATATTTTGAAAAACAAAGGTTTGTCTTCTTTAAGGCCCAATCACGCAGGGTGCAGAAGCTTACAATGACGCAGGCTGCAAATTAAATCAGAGTTCCAGATCAAGAGAAACAGACTTTTTGTATTTCTTGATTTGGGCAAGTGGAGGGGAGTTTGATACAATATTAGACATCTCCAACTTAAATTATATACCGTTTTCCATTATTTTGGTTTGGACCACACCTGAACTAACTAAAGCATAAATATTTCAATTCTGAAATTAACTCATTATCAGACTTCAGTTATTTGCTGTTATAGTAATTCTATATTCTGGTCTGGGTAGATATTTAAACCAATTTAAGTAAAAGTATTTATCTTATGGAATATGAACTCATTATGAAAGTCGTTTCATGACAAAGTTGAAGGAAAAATTTACTGAAATCAAAGTGAGGAAACTAATATGCTTTCCGTCATTATTTTGTTTTCTTCAAAATTAGGATATTTGCATGACTGAATATTCAAGTGTTTGTATTAGTCATTTCATACAATGCGGGGCATACTTCGCTTGTAATGCAGCATCATGGCTATCCTATGCAATTAAATTTCTATTTAAGATAATTGAGCAATTTAGTGTGAACCTATAATATTGTGTTATATTAGTTGTTACGCGTGTGAAGGCAAATGAGCTTTAATATGATTTCAAAATATTTAGTTTATAGGACGGAAATTTATTACAATGATGCTAATCATGGCAAGCATAAAATTATTTAGTATTTTCTAAATAAATTATTGAAGCATTTCTAAAAGGTAATGATTGTAGAAATTGCTAAAGTTTTACTAATTTTGGAATCTAACTAAAGGCGTTTTTTTTTTAAGTATACATGTGTTGTTTTTCGCATGAGTCAAGCATTGATGTTCGC
>APFE030989980.1:0-14247 GCA_000404065.3 Pinus taeda
CAAGCCATGCAAAAATTGGACAAAGCAGAATCCTTGTTAACAAATATTAAAGACCTGAAGAGTCAGTTGAGGATTGAAGATCAGCTGAAACAACCACAAATCAAAGGCAGGATCCTAGAACTCAAAGAAAAACTGGCAAAGAAGTGTTGTTCAGAGGAACCAAATGCTTTCTGGCATAGGAAGCAACATACAATCAGATTGCCATACAAAGAAGGATACAAAGGTAAGCCCTGCAAAAGTAGAGCAATACCTATGAGCAAAGAATATAGAACATTGTGTCAACAGGAGATTCAGCAACTCCTTAACAGAGGCCTGATCAGAGAATCCAATAGTCCTTGGAATTGCTATGGGTTCTATGTGAATAAAAGAGCAGAACAGATTAGAGGTATCCCCAGACTTGTCATAAACTACAAACCTCTAAATTCAGTTTTAGCAGATGACACATACCCAATTCCACATAAAGGAGACTTAATCAGAAGAATTGCAGGAGCAAAGATATTTTCCAAGTTTGATTTAAAAGCTGGATTTTGGCAAGTTGCTATTTCTGAGGAAGATAAATTCAAAACCGCTTTCAGTATTCCTGCAGGACATTATGAGTGGAATGTCATGCCCTTCGGACTCAAAAATGCTCCATCCAAATTCCAGAAAGTTATGGATGATATCTTCAAACCATATTTTGATTGGATGCTTGTATATATAGATGATGTTTTAATCTTTTCTAGAAATCTTGATGACCATTTTAAACATGTAAATATTTTTATGAATTTAGTCCGCAGAAATGGTCTTGTACTTAGCAAGAAGAAGATGGAATTGTTTCAGACTTCTGTCAAATTTTTGGGACATCAGATTGCAAACGGTCAGATATCTCTACAACAGCATGCAATTGAGTTTGCAGACAAATTTCCAGATGTCTTAAAAGATAAGACACAGCTGCAGAGGTTCCTTGGATGTTTAAATTATGTAAGCAGTTTCTATCAAGACTGTGCTACTGACAGAAAAATGCTCAATCCAAGAACTGGTAAAAATCCTCCCCCATGGACAGAAAAGCACACCAGAGCAGTTCAGGAAATCAAGGCAAAGGTAAAATCCTTGCCCATTCTATATATTGCAGATGATGAGGCCTTTAAAGTTGTAGAATCTGATGCCAGTGATATAGGTTGGGGTGGAATCCTGAAACAAAGGATTGGTGAAGAAGAACAAGTGGTTCAGTTTGCCTCAGGTATCTGGAACCCAACTGAACAGAAATATTCTGTTATTGAAAGAGAGGTAAAAGCTGCTTGGAATTGTATTAGCAAATTTGCAGTTTATCTTATTAACAAATCATTTCTCCTCAGAACAGATGCCTCAGCCTTGAAAAAAGTCTTGTCCAAAGACATCAAGAAACCCGAAGAAGCAAAATTTGCCAGATGGCAAGCATTATTTGCAAATTTTGACTTCTCTGTAGAGCACATTAAAGGAGAACAAAATTGCCTTCCTGACTTTCTCAGCAGAGAATATCTTGAAAAAGATATTGCACAAGTTATGATGATCGTCACTGAATGGGATCCAAGTCAGAAATGTGAAGTCCTGCGGACTATCCCAGATAACCAAGACTGGGAAACATACAAAAACAGCTGGAAGCCTACATGGCAACTACGGAATACAAAAGTTCTTGATGCAGATCTCCAGTCCCATTCAGATCTTCAACATTATGTCCCAGAAAGAAGAATATATCCAAAAGGAAGAAAGTGGATTCATGACATGATATATACTAAAGCAAAGGCCGATGCAAGAACAGCACGAGAAGCATTAGAATCAAATTTCCATGACGTTGGAAGGATTGGTCACCAGGGCGACAGCAATACCAGAATCTATGGGGCATACTTCTGTATTTATCGTACAAGAGATTTATGGGAAAATCTCTCACAAATCCAACCAGGAGCAAGATGGCCAAGAAATGACCCAAAGATAATATTCCCAGACACAGTCTACAATTTCCAGGATTATAAAAAATTATGGTGGGACTTTATAAATGTAGATGATAAGACAGATACCCACTATACAAAATTAAAATTTAGCACAATGGCAGCCTCACAGAATAATCGGCAATGTGAATGGTTCAGAAACTGGTGGACAGATTACGGCGTCAACAGAACAGCTATGGATCCTGTGTACCATGAAGGATTTCAAAGAAGACACTGTCAGAAGTGTTTTGATTATAATATTGGAGATTGCTATCATCGCATCTACAACACAGTCAGAGAAATGACAGTCAAAGAATGGGACCCATTCCACATGACTAATTATGCTCTCCATAAATATATGGTAGATCATTTAGAATGGTGTGTGCTAACTAAAGTGCAACATCAGATCATACTGGGAAAGCCAATGATAGTCTGGCGAATATATACCAAGGCATGTGATGACCTGCTTTACAAGAGGGAAAGATTCCCTGACTTTACTTTATTTTGAATAAGTACCAGTCACAAGGGCTTAATTGTGACCAGTGTTCCCGTGGGTTTTACTGTTCAAAAGCCTCCACAGTGTAAATATTCTCCTAGTCTTTTCTCGTGGGCTTTTGGTACAAAAGTATCCACTGTGTAGATCACCTTAAATCTGGGTTTTGGTACAAGATTCTACTTTCCAGGAAAGATTATCACATGCGTTACCCGAAAGCAATTATTCGGCCTGGCCCGTATATTTGTGCGGACGTCGCTTTGATAAAGGACTGGAAATGAAATGATTCTTGAGGTCTTTTCGGTCTGAATAACAGTAATGTTGGTCCCCCCTTCTATGGCTATATAAAGAAGGGTAAGGCTCGTTAGAGGGCATCGGGTCTTAGAGTTATCGAGTCTTAGTCTTGAGTGTGTTTTGAGTCGAGTGTTCTCCTGCTCTGCATCTGCGGATATCCAATCCGATCTGCTTGCATCACGAGAAATTACTCAAAGTCCTTAGTTGGTTTGAGAAGCCTGCGTATCAGTGTGCTCGGCACTGGTAAGAACCTAAAGTGGCCAAACCATTAGAAGAGTCAAGTGTGGTGTGTAAAATCTGATTCGGATATAGAGCCTAGATCTTGCCAGAAGCCTCTGGTAGTAACTTGCTTATGATTAAGCTGTGAAAAGTCCAGAAAAAGCAAGACTAGTCTGTTTCTAGAAAGAATCATTCTCTGTAAAAGCTCTGTGAGCATTCTGTAAGAAGTTTTCATTCTGAAATAAAATGAGTATTCCATTTTCATCTCTGAGTACCTCTGTGCATTTATAAAGAATCCGCTGTGATAGTAGTTCTCTCTGAGCTTTTGTCCGAAGTTCGCAGGAAGTTCGCCAAAGGATCGAAGGGACGCCAAGACCGTGTAAGGCAAGGAAGCCGTTGTGAAGGTCGCTAGTGCGAGAAAGATCTGAGTAGGTTCACCACTGGTTCACCAGGAGTTGGCTATCAGAAAGAATTTACAGACACAGAGAAAGAGCAAGCTTGTGACAGAAGCCCCTGCTAGAAATTGGTATCAGATGAGATTCAAGTACACGACAAATACCGGACCAGATTCAATGTTTTTCTTTAGTGGTTTCCACGAAACTTAACTGATGCGCTTTTACTATTAAACACTTTTCTATTTGTTTATAATGTCTTTTGATTTTACCTAATAATGTTTTTCTTTAGTGGTTTCCACGAAACTTAATTGATGCGCTTTTACTATTAAACTTAATTTCGTCAATTTTTCGAAATCAATTATCCCACATGCATTTGCCATCTCGAAATCACTTTAAAATCCATCCACGCTATTTTGAAATGAATAATCCCACATGCAGTACACTATAAATATGCAGTTGGAAAGCTTACTCTACACTCACATGTGTAGCGATGGCGCTCAGCGTAATACACACCACGAGACCGACTTGCAATTCGTTTATCAAAGAAGAGAAAATAAGAAAAAGGCTGCCCAGGGAGATTCGACCTCGCGGCCTCTTCCGCAAGAATGGCAGTGGCTTCTCCATCAACGCCAAATTCATGCTCGACAGCCGTCCCGACTCCTTCCAGAGCGACGACCGCCCGACGGTAGAGCAAGTGCTGAAAGAAGTAAGAGAAACACAGTGGCAAGTTAATAGTCACAAGGGGCCGTTCCGCGTGGCTTTCCAGGGCGTCCCTGGCGCGTACAGCGAAGAGGCGGCCATCGTAAGGCACGAGGCAGTGCCTCCTGCCTCTGATCGACCACACAAGACTAGCGTCGTGATTGGCCATGACGATGGTTCTGTGGATTTTCTCTTCATGCTTCTCTCCATTTTTTTTGTCTCGGGGGATTAATTTGAGTAAGGTGGAGAGAAGTCGAGGCGCGGGGCGGAAGAAGATGACGAGTAATCCGCTGCGAGGAGAAATGGGGTTAAATGTTAAACCTTTTGAGCATGTTTTTTACATAGATTTTGAAGCTTCTGTGGTAGAGACTCGTGTACAGAACGCGTTGGCGGAACTGCAGGAGTTTACCAGTTTTATGAGGGTCCTTGGCAGTTACCCTAACGATCCCAAAGACCAAGAAATTTGAATTGCTGTTTAGAAGAGAATATGCAAAATAAGGATAAATCTCTAAATAACTTGTATGTTTGTTCTTGCTGTTTAGAAGAGAATATGCAAAATAAGGGATAAATCTCTATATAACTTGTATGTTTGTTCAACAAATTTGTTGGATGTACCCAACTTAACGTCGGTCAAATAGAGTTGTTTTGTTCTCTACTGATTGTGTCATAATGAGAGTCAAAGTTCAAAAGCCATGTTATCTTGCTTTCCACTATGTAACCTATATTATTATGTAATATATATGTTTTTTTAATGTTGGAGTGGGTTTAATAAATAATATATGGTATGTTTTTTTAATGTTGTTTGAGTGGGTTTTGTAATTAAAAACATAGTTTTTTTTTGTGGTTTTTAATGTTTGAGTGGGTTTAATAGCTAAGAGTATGTATTTTTTTTCTAAAAGTAAAAATAAAGTATATATGTTTTTATAAATTTAATTTTCAAATCTCTATAAAAATAGATCCTTGTTCCACAAACACAAAAAACTTATATACCAAATTAAATACTTTTTCATTACATTTTTCCATTGATACATACCTTGATAGTCCAGTGCCATTTTAAAAGTTCCCAATGCAAATTATAGAGTATTACTTCTACTTTTTGAGTTGATGTTTAACATGAGAGTTGGAAGTATGTAAATATTGTTAAGCCATGAAGTTCTTTTCCATTTTAAAAGTTCCAAATGCAAATTATAGAGTATTAAATAGGCTTAGTGCTTTTCATCTTTTCCAATCTCATGGGTAATTTTGTATGTTCATCTTTTCCAATTCTAGGGTCAACTTTTAAGCATTTTAGTTTGCTTTGCAATTAAGATATTATAGTATTTTAAATTCTGGATTCAACTTTTAAGTATCTTAGTTTGCTTTGCAATTAAGATTTATAGTATTTTAAAAATTTTAATTTAAAGGTTTAAATTCAAACAAAATATAAAATAACACGAAATATGAAATCTTTTAAGCATTTTAGTTTGATTTGTAATTAAAATGTTATAGATTTCTAAAAATTTGAAATTTAAATGTTTAAATTCAAATACAATATAGAATGAAATGAAATGAGATGAGATGTGATTTTATTTAGATTTAATTTGCTTTTATTAATTATGTTATGATTACATGTAAAGTGTTAGGTGATTTTATCACCATAATGACTGTGATATATTAATCAATATAGATTAAAGATTAAGAAGAATTAAATCTTTTGAGGTGTGTTAAGACTCAATAATTATTTTCAATTTTTCACCAAAAATTTAGGGGTCTTATTAAAATTTCATTTTAAGAAATTATTTTATGAATTTACAAGATTTCTTTCTTCAAAATAATGTTTTATTAGGAAATTATTTTATCTTTTGATTAGTACATTTTAAATAATAAATACCCCAAAATTCATTAAAATCACAAAAAATCATTAAAAACATAAAAAAATTTCAACAAAACTCTAAATTTCCTCATTCTTTGTGTTTTCTTTGTTTTGTTTTGAAACCTCAAAATTTTGATGCATAGTGGAATATCAACCCTTGGCTTTTTCTTCCTGCTTATTTGTGAAAGTCCCTGAAGTATTAATATTCTGAGGATAATAGGGTTTTATTTTAACTAATGAATGATTTCACATTAGTAAATAACAATATTGAATGTCATGATATCTCAATATCAAAATATTGAAACCTTTTGTAAATCACTCAAATCCTCAACATGCCAACTTGTTGATAGTCTGATATGGTCTAGTTTCTAATACTCTAATATGGCGAGGTTGTTGGTTTGACGATATGGCCAATATCTTAGTGTTTCGACAATCGCTTATAGATAATTTTATATAACTAAAACTCCACAAAACTCTGATAATTCAAGAAAAAAATAGAAAGCTCTATAAATTGAGATTTTCTTAATTCTAATTAAAAATATTAAATAAATATATAAGAATTTCCAAAAGTTTTTATTAAAAAAAAATCACTTTTCAAAATTAAATTAATCTCAACCTGTAAAAATTGATTTGGGCCTCAACATGAAAGTGTAACTCTAAGTTTACCTCATGCACCCAAAATAAAGAGGTTGAGCCTATGTCAGTTATGACACTAGAGACTTTGGTTGAATCTTTGTTAATTATGATTGCACTTCAAACTTTTTTCAATTTGTCCCTTGCATATCCAAATAAAGGTGAAACCTTATGATTACTCAACCATTTTTTTCAAATCTTGGGCTAGAAATACTATTATGTGTAACTCAAGTTTACCTCATGCACCTAAAATAAAGAGGTTGAGCCTATGTCAGTTATGATCACACTAAAGACTTTGGTGGTATCTTTGTGAATTATGGTTGCACTTCAAACTTTTTTCAAGTTTTCCCTTGCATATCCAAACAAAGGTTAAACCTTATGATTTCTCAACCATTTTCTTCAAATCTTGGGCTAGAAATACTATTATGTGAGCCTATTTGATAAGCCCAGTATTTGTAATTATTTATTACTGCATTTAAACAAACTGAACATGACTATTGAAGTTTTAATATTATTATTTTTACTAAATGTGCATTAAGAAATGATTTTATGACTTACATGTAAACTATCACATGTTAGGTAGTTAGGGTAGGTGGTTACCTATCCCTAACTACTTCCAAGAAGATTTATTCTCCAAGATCAAGAGGGTATGGGGTACTTGGGATAGGAGAGGAGAGGATAAAGGATAGAGGAAAATGGAGGAAAAATATTTGTGTTGATATGTCAGACATAGGGTTTATAAGCTATGTCTAGTGAAGACCAGATGGCTATGATAAGACTGCTAGTCTTACCGTATTGAGCAACAGCTCGGGGGGAGACTCAGGCTTGGAAGCAAGTCTCAAGGTTGGGAGGAAAAATTTGGTAAATTATAGTTGTTTTGGACCAAATAAGTAGCCTGTGAATTAATTCCAAGAACATAAGATTATTGTTTACTTCTTTAGAGTTAATTGCATATCAAAAAGAAGTGCTTATGCTAATTAATAACAAGTTCTTGAAGTAGAATAATGTATACTGGTAAATACTTGTATGTCTGGAAATAAAAGTGGTTAAACTATTGAGTTAGGGTTTTCTAAAATAGAATAAGTGTTATGTTGGTAGTTAGTATAGCTTGAACAAATGTTTTATGCTAATAAATGATTAGGTGCTTGAATGAAGACAAGAATGAGTGTCTTCTGGAACAAATATATAACCATGGTATACATGAAACCTGAAACCAGGATTTGGCATTCTACTAAAGGAATTGACTGAACCAGTAAATTTAGAGGATAGGCGCCTACCTATGAACTGTACAAACAGGAAAAAAAACTTGAAGACAATGTGTGTAGCCTAATAAAATAAGAGCAACAGAACTTTCAAAGGGGATTATTTCCCTAAGGTTACATAGGTAAACCCTTTGGCGTCAGAGTAAAACCCAATCACTAAATATATACCAAAATTAAAACCTATGAGAGCTTACGACACGGTCTCTCATTGTAAAAACCTAATAGGAAACGATTACAGTTGAAATCCTGGGTCGAAGAGCCAACCCTCTTTCTACCAATTTCATTTAATAGAAAAGAGAAGGGTCTCGATCGTAAATTGGATTTAACTAATTAAAGATTAAACCAACCAACTACAAATTGTAGACAAGGGTATTCACCGTAAGTAAAAATTACCCAACTACGAGTACGCAATAACGAATTAAATAACTCAGGAAAAGTTACCAAACCACAAGAGCCAAAATTTATATTTCATAAGGGTTGACAGAAAACAAGCCCCAAATATTTGAAGAGCATGCATAAATTCAACCACAGAGAATGGAAAACAGATTACCCTTCTTCTATATTAAACACCAGATAAACCCTTCATTTCCAATATAAATTATAAGACAAAAAATACATGAAAACCCAGAATCATGTCCAGACATGTTTCAAAATAGGAAGAGGATTCCAATTATGTGAATTGAATCCTCGAAGGAGGAATAAATATTGTCATAATTAATTACAATTATCCAAGTAAATCCTTGCATCAGAATTTGACCAAACCAATATGAATGTCTTAGACTGAAAATAAACTGAGTATATTAAATTGGTCACAAAGGAAACGACTCTCTGACTCATAAGGCTCAGAAAGTCCCAAACCTACATCCAAGAAAACTCTGTAAACAATGTTCATGTTACTCGGAGGCAGAAGTAAAGGCAGGTCCGCAACCTTGGAACCAGCTACTGGAAGGGGACCTCACCATTGCAAAAACATCATGAAGCAGCATGAAGACTCCTTTGGTACCCTACAATTTCCAGAGAAACATTTAGAAGGGAGGACGAGTATATTGTAGGCTTGGAAGCAAATAAAGCGTAGAAATAGGAAACCCCATAACTGGTTCGAGATTGAACCTCGATGCGGCGGCTCCACAACGGAATCGTTGAAGCCCTCCTTCAACTTTCTAGTAGTTCAAGCAAGGTATATTATCATCCACATCAGAGAATCCTAAGTATGGTAAGGGAAATAGAGGTAGGGTAAGAGTATGGACCTACAAGTTACCAAAGCTGAGCACGAAACTAGAACATGAAGTCAAAGACGCAGTGAAATGGTAGATTAGCAACCCATGAAAAAACCAACAAGGTAAGTTAAGTCCTTTCACCGTCGGATCAAACCCCGCAGTGGAGAACCATCAATGTCGAGGTGCGAAAATCAAGGTGGAATGAACAACTGGAGAGCACAATGAATCATCCATAATTCTTGATCCCGCCAACTCACGATAGACCAAGATCAACATTAGGATTCCATTAATAATATGGTGCTCGGTAGATCTCCAAATCCGTAACCGTATTAAGCGTAAACCTTTACCATTAATTATTTTATGCAAACCAATACCATGTATATAAATGTATTCGATACAATTGTAATGTTTCAAGACTGTAATAAATGGAGTATAGTTATTCAAATAGTGTAAGGTTGGCGTATATAAACAATTTAAGCAGTGTAATGATGGCACACATAAACGTATAATCGATGCTATAAATATTACATTGCATGTGGAATATAATTAACATAAGTAAAAAAAATTATTTATATTCTGCATGTTATTTAGAGTTATGACAAGTGGTATCAGAGTGCTTAGGTTACAAATCTGAGACCTCTGGAAATAAAAGATGGACAATAATTGTGATGTGCAGAGAGAAAGAAAGAAAGAAAGAAAGAAAGCAGTCAACATGAGGAGGACTAGAATTACAGCCCACAGACCAGTGATAGGAATAGGACAGACTTCTTTTCAAGAAGACAATCCTGAAGTATGGGTACAGTTGGGGAGGAACCATGCAATACCAATACTACAATCCTTGAAACTATGAAAGAACTGAAATATGAGATGGCCCGACTATGGACAGATAATGAAAGGCTAATGCAGGAGCAAGAAAAGATTATGAAGAGTCTATTTGATAGACATAATCAATGATATCCAATTCCCAGCCCAGAGCATGGGAAAATGACTGGCGAAAAAGAATTTCGAACAAAGTATTTAGGGACTCAAGGAGGTGAAGAAAATAAAACAGATAAATCTAATAATGCATCAGAACACAAAACATAGAAAAGACAAAAAAATAGAACCACAAGGAGAATTACAGAAAGTAAAACCTTACCTCTTTGATAGCGAGTAGGAAGAGGCAGTTGAAGCCTGGCTTATTAATATGAATAAGTAATTTCAACTGTATAAATACGACGATAACTTAAAATCTCGTTTGGCCATCTTCTAGCTGCAAGGAAAGGCCACCCTGTGGTGGGAAGAAGTAAAGACTGCGTGGAGTGAGCGAGCAAAGCATGACTTGGGAAATATTTCAAAGATATTTTAAGGAAAAATACTTAATTGAAGGATTTTATGACAAAAAGGCAAAAGTGTTTCATGATCTTCGATTGGGTCAGTTGTCTATGGATGAGTTCATCACAAAATTTACATCCTTACTTCGATATGTTCCTTACATATAGGAGGAAAAGGAAAAGGTGCAGTGATTTATCAATAGTCTGCCACTGTTCATGAAAGAGTGTCTCGAGTTCGATAACCCAAAGACCATGGACAAATTTATATGAAAAGCTCGAATATGCTATCAAAAAAATAGGCAAAAGGGAGATATGGGGAAAAGATGGACTGATAAAAAGGGAATTAAGTTTGCTACTAGCAGCAAGGGAAATAAAGCCATAAACAATAAGGGACCCCATAAAGGGAAAGTAAATAGAAATTAATCCAGATTCAGGCTTCCAAATGAATCCAAAA
This sequence comes from Pinus taeda, assembly GCA_000404065.3. Classification (NCBI taxonomy): domain Eukaryota; kingdom Viridiplantae; phylum Streptophyta; class Pinopsida; order Pinales; family Pinaceae; genus Pinus; species Pinus taeda. The sequence continues at coordinate 10,775 of APFE030989980.1, forward strand.
CTAATGAGAAATTAGGCAGAACTGAGGTAGAAATTGCAGCAAGACCCCCAATACAGTGTTTGGGATGTGGAGGACCAAATTATGTCAAAAAATTTCCCAACCAAAAGGGGACTGATCAGATTGCACAGATTCAGGAAGCATCAACTATAGTATAAGTGGCCAGAAGCATTCCAAAAATCAATGCTGCTCTTGAAGATCATCAGGTAGAATACCAGCCAACCATGGTGGAATTTAAAGGTAAAATATTGGACCAAACTATATCTATTTTAATTGACCCATGAGCTACTTTGATTTATATTAGCCCTAATATAGTAGAACAATGTTGGTTGCAAGCTATTAAGTCTAAGAGTCCTTGGTTAGTACAACTAGGCACAGGGAAAAAGATAAGGGTGTTGGCAAAGGTCAACAATTGCCCCTTAAATATAGAAGGTTAGACTGTTGTAGCAGACCTGAATGTATTGCCCCTAGGATCATATGATATCCTAATAGGCATGGATTGGTTTGAAAAACATTGGTCTCTCATTAATTTTAAAATCAAAGCTATTAATTATATGGATGAAGAGGGAAGGACGAAGGAAATTCAAGGCATATTAAGATCCCTAAAATTAACACCAGTAATAGCCTCTCAATTAGCAAGGTGTATCATAAAAGGATGTCAAATCTATGAGATACCGGTAGGATATGCTAATTCCAAAGAAAATTTGTTTCTGTAGAAAATATACTTGTAATATAGAATTTTCAGGACATATTTCCATAGGAGATTCTGGGACTTCCTCCGAAAAGATATATAAACTTTATTCAGTTGCTTCTGGGAGCTACTCTGGTATCTCGAGCTCCCTATCACATGAGTGTATCGGAGTTGACAGAATTAAAAATGTAGGTACAAGAACTGCCTGATAAAAAGTACATTTGTCCAAGCGTATCACCTTGGGGAGCCCCGGTGCTTTTTGTTAAGAAAAAGGATGGAACCTTGCGAATGTGCATGGACTATCACCAGTTAAATAAGCTGACCATTAAAAATAAATACTTGTTACCTTGTACAAATGAGTTGTTCAATTAGGTGAGAGGAGTGACCGTGTTTTCAAGGACCGACCTCTGTTCAGGTTACCATAAGATCATAATCAAGGAAGAAGATATAGAAAAGACAACCTTTCGAAATCGTTACAGACACTATGAGTTTGTTGTGCTGCGCTTTGGACTAACTAATGCCCCTGCAACCTTCATGTGTCTCATGAAAAGTATTTTCCACCAATATTTGAATAAATTTGTGTTGTTTTTTATATATGACATTCTAATTTATTCCTGGAATATAGAGGAACATAAAGAACATCTCCATATAATTTTGCAAATCTTAAGAGAACATCAATTGTACGCGAAGTACAACAAATGTTTTTTCTTCAAAGAACAAATTCAATTCCTAGGACATGTCATTACCAAAGATGGAATTGATATGGACTCGGAAAAGATAAAGATTATAATGGAATGACCACTACCAAAGGATGTGGCAGATATAAGGTCATTCATGGGACTAGCCGGGTACTACAAGTGATTCATCGAAGGATTTTCCATGGTGGCATATCCCATCACCTCTCTGCAAAAAAATGGAAAAACTTTTAAGTGGACCATGGAATGTCAAAAGGGCTTTGATCAGCTTAAGCATTTACTTACCTTCACACCTATTTTGAGCATTGTAGACCCAAACAAGGATTACGTCGTGTGTACAGATGCTAGCAAGGAAGGTGTTGGTGGCATACTAATGCAGTAAGGCAGAGTGATTTCTTATGAGTCTAGGAAACTTAAGGAATATGAGAAGAAAATATTCAGCCTATGACTTGGAGCTAACAATAGTCATTCATGAATTAAAGATGTCGTGACATTACTTGATGGGTAAGAAATTTCTTTTAATCACTGACCATCATAGTTGAATTAACTTTTTCAAGCAACCCACTTTGAATGCTAGGCAAGCTCGTTGTGTCGACTTTCTAAGTGAATTTGATTTTGAAATCAAGCACTTGAAAGGTAACAAGAATTGGGTTGTGGATGTCTTAAGTCGGAAGGTACACTGTATATATGAGGTCTCATTCTGTGAAGTGCATACTACCTTCAATGAGCTAATTAAAGAAGCAACCATGCTAGACCCGGAATATAATTTTTTATGGAAGCAAGCTAAAATTTCAAACAGCAATGAACAACCACTTGGATATGAGGTAAATCAGGAAGGTATGTTGATTTTTAAAGGAAGAATGTATGTACTTGAAAAGAAAAATATTAAAGACTTAATTTTAGATGAATATCATAAAATTCTGTATGCAGGTCACCCCAGATACCAGAAATTAATTACTACACTTAGAAAGGAATATTTATGGTCTGGTATGAAGAAAGAGGTGGCTGAGTATTTGGCTCGCTATTTGGAATATCAACAAGTGAAAACAGAACATCGTCACTGAGCTAGATTGCTGCACCCATTGCCTATTCTGGAATGGAAATGGGAAACCATTTCCATTGATTTTATCACAGGGCTACCTAAGTCTAAAAAGCAGAATGAATTGATAATGGTGGTAGTGGATAAGTTGAGCAAGTCTACTCATTTATACTAGTACAGTCAACCTACAAGGCTGTACAAATCACTAACATATTCATTCAAACCGTTTTTAGATTACATGGATTACCGAAGATCATAATTTCCAATTGAGATGTAAAATTTACATTAGCTTTTTGGAAAGCCCTATTTGAAGGATTAGGCACACAGTTTCATTTCAACACTTCTTACCACCCTCAAACGGATGGGTAGACCGAGCGAGTAAATAAAGTAGTAAAAGACATGTTGTGAACTTATGTAATGCAACAACCATCTAAATGGGAGGATTACTTACATCTGGTAGAATTTGCTTACAACAACGGTTACCATATGTCACTAAAAATGAGTCCATTTGAAATATTATATGGCTGTAAATGCAGAAAACCCTCAAATTGGGGTGGGCCAGAGGATAAATTGATGTTAGGACTGGACATGTTAAAGGAAATGAAGGAGATGGTTAAAATTGTACATTCTAATTTAAAGGCCGCTCAAGACCAACAAAAGAACTTTGCTGAGCGGAAGAGAAATTTCTGGGAATTTCAAGTTGGAGATCATGTTTATGTTCATATACGAGCTAAGAAAAGTACACTACAATGGAGTGGATGTGCTAAATTAGCACCTCGATTTTGTGGCCCTTTCCAAATCCTAGTACTAATTGGACTGGTGGCCCACTAGCTCGCTTTGCCTAACCACATACATGTGCACAATGTTTTCCATGTTTTTGTGTTAAAGAAATATATGTATGCTCCCAAACATATCATCAATTAGCAGGATATAAAAGTAATTTGATCTTCAATAAATCTTGCCAAGACAAGACTTAGGGATCAAAGTCAACAAAACATTTTAATAATTTAAAGGAAGTTAGTTAATTCGATGACCATACCTTAAGATATTA
>APFE030989980.1:14862-66942 GCA_000404065.3 Pinus taeda
AATAATTATATAAAAAAAAACGACACAAAATAAAAAGGAGAAGGACAAGAAAAAGACCATTAGAAGACCAGAGAGCAAGAAGGATAAATCCCAGAAGGAAGGAAAAGATAGGGCTCCAGGGGGAACAACGAAAACTCAAAAGGAAAAAGGGTGGGGTGGAAAAGAAAGACTAGGAAGAAAGGGCAGGGATCAATAGCTACTGATCTTCCAGCTGTCATCTCTATTGAGATTGTTAGGCCTTCTTTCAATCTCAATAGCTTCCCTGAATTTACGATGATGGAAATGAGCAACTTTGGCAATAACCTTGGCCTCCTTTATACAAACCTAATGCTTAGTCTTTTCCACATGCTCTGCTAAAGCAGAAGACTTGGTTCTCCCATGTCTTAGATCAGCTGCATGTTCACTAATCCTCTGATGGATGGAGCGCCCTGTTTCCTCGATATAGGGGGTCCCACAAGAACAAGGGATCAAGTAGACACCCTTCATTTCCTTAGGGTCAACGGGATCTTTCACCGATCGGAGGGATTTACGAATCGTGTTGAGGGTCCTAAAGGTTGAGGGAATATCATACCTCCTAAGGATCCGAGCAATCTTGTCCGTGGTTCCATGAACATAGGGAAGATGGACACCTAGTCGCCGCTCCTTTGGTACTTTTTTAATTGACGCATTTTTAGAGGCTTTAAGGAAAGCCTTCTGGCCTAGGTGCCTACTATAGCCATTCTCAACAAAGACATTGAGAAGATGGGCTCTCTCCTTATCAAAGCTCTCATTATCAGAAATCCTAAGGACTTGAGTAGCGAGGGTGTTAAGAACATCCAACTTTTGAGTAGGGAAATGATGGGACTTGGCATGAAGATACTGCTCAGTATGCATTTTCTTCCGGAACACCGAGTGGGAGAGAGAGCCATCTTTATTCTTAGATAAAAGAATGTCCAGGAAAGGGAGGCAACCATTGACCTCTTTTTCCATGGTGAACTTAATGGTAGAGGTCTGACAGTTGAGGTGATTGAAGAAGAGATCCAGTTCCTCTTGGCCATGGGGCCAGATGACATTAGTGTCATCTACATACTTTTTCCATAGCTTGGGAAGGAGACAAGCCGAGGCTAAAGCTTTGGCTTCGAAATCTTCCATAAAAAGATTCGCAACAATAGGGGAAAGGGGGGAGCCCATGACAACACCGCAGGTTTGTTCAAAGAACTCACCCTCAAAACAGAAGAAAGTGGAAGTGAGACAGATCTCAACCAGATGCGCGGTATCAGGATCTGTTAGACGATAGACCACTTCTAAGGCCTCCTTTATAAGGATGCAAGTATAAAGGGAGACCACATCAAAGCTGATGAGAATGTCCTCAGAATCAAGCTTAATGTCCTTAAGCTCTTTAATGAAGGATGCAGAGTCTTTCATGAAGGACTCCGTACAGCCAACTAGGGGCTTAAGCTTATGGGCAAGGAACTTAGCAAGAAGGTAGGTTGGACCACCAATGGTGTTGATGATAGGCCTCAGAGGGACCCCTTCTTTGTGAATCTTCGGCAACCCGTAGATTCTAGGAGTAATGGGACTGCTCTCAATGAGTTTATGACAAAGGGAACTCACCGAGCTACTAGACTTGATAGTAAGAGCCACTGTCCTAGAAACCTTCTTAAGAGGGTTCTTGGGTAGTTTTTTTATAACTGCCACTATTGTGAAGATGATCTAACATCTTCATACGATAATCTTCCCTGTTAAGGATGACCGCAACCCCTCCTTTGTCAGCGTTCAGAACAATGATATCTTTGTTCTCATTTAAGGACTTAAGGGCCCTGATTTCCTCATTGTTGAGGTTCTTCCGAGGGGGCTTAGCCTTTCTAAGGACGACAACACAATCTTGCCTAATATTGTCCTTGATATTATCCGGAAGATCTCTAATCCCATATTCCACGTCGCAAATAATGTCATCCACCGGGATTTTTCTAGGGGCAAGGGCAAAGTTTAAACCTTTCCCTAAAAGCCTAAAAATCGAAGGGGAAAAGGAAAAACCGGATAAGTTAACAACTTTATTATTCCGGGGGGGAAGGGGAAGAATATTTTGGTCAAAAATGCTATTGATAATAGATTCAAATACCATGCTTTGATTCTTCATAATACTAGTACCATCCCGGCTAATAATATTATTGTATAGATTCTTATTGTTATTAATACTACATACATTATTATTATTATTAATTCTACATACATTATTATTATTAAAATTGTTATTATTATAATTATCATTAATATTTTTTCCGGGGGAAAAATCAGAACTTTTTATTAAGAGCAAGAAAAAGTATTACAAGCGATTGTATCATATGCCGACAAAGCTGGCTCATGAGTCTGTTGTTCTGCTCAACATTTAAGGAGCTGTTCTGCTGTTCTGTTGGACACAAAACCTGTACAAACCACCTCCCCACGAAGGTGCTGATACAACCATGTAGCACATATGCGAAAAACAAAACTTTGGGTCTCCTTCAATAGAAGGAAAACAACCCCATAATACAAAATAATATATATGTCTTATAACCATTGTCATATCCAAAAAAAGTGAGATAAAAGAGACTGTTTTTTTTTTTTTTTTTTTTAAGAGCTGCTACTGTAAACAAAAACTATATAAACATGCTGGAAAGTACCCAAATATACATATGCTATAGAATGCCGTTACAAAACTGCTGTCAAAAAAGAGTTGTAGGACAGAAAATCAAAAAATCTGTGCATAAGGGGGCAAATTTGATCTGACTGAATGCCCCTGTCTGATCTCTTCTATGTTCCAGTTGCCCATATCCTGTTGTACACCAGCTTTAGATAGCTGGTCTGCTTCCTCATTCTTGTCCCTGTAAATGTGGCAGATAGAAAAAGGATTAAAAGATGCCTTTAATAAGAAAATTTCTTCCACAAGATTCCTCAATATCTGATTATGACAATATGCTTTTCTATTGACCCAATTTATAACATTTAGAGAGTCCCCAAAAATCTGAATCATGTTGATGTTTCTGTGAAGAAGCCAGCATAAAAGGTAACGAAGAGCTGATAATTCTGCATAGTTATTAGTGCCATAACCCAGTCCAACAGAAGCTTTTAGAGTGTGTTCCCGACTGATCTGTATGCATAGGCCTGCTCCAGCCCTGTTATTTTGTGAAGCCCCATCAAAATAGCCACAAGGGATGCCTTCCTGGATGATGATTTGGTTTTGTTTTTGCTTAGGATCCTTTTGCTCAGGAGGCGGTAAAGCAAAGTATATGGCTGCTATGTTAGTGGCAGTGACGAAAGTGGGAGTATCCTTGTCTTGAAAAATGCTTTTATTCCTGGCAAGCCATATTCCCCAACAGAATATGAGAGGCAGGTTTCTCAGGTTTCCTTCCGGGGAGTCTTGCCACCATTTTCTCCAAGCTGACTCCAAAGAATCATGACCCCAAATTGCCTTTATCTTAAGCAGCGCAGTGACCTCCCCCCAGATCTGTCTAGTGAAAGCACAAGTGATGAAAAGGTGGTTTATGGATTCATCATCAGACTTGCACAGTGTACATCTACCTGGCCCAGCTAAGTATCTAGCCTGTAGAATTTCCCAAATTGGAGCCTTCCTTTTTAAGATACACCATATAAAAAGTTTAGCCTTTGCAGGACTTTTGAGTTTCCACAAGGCTTTGGCCCACCAATCTGGGATGCCCCAACCTTTCTTTCCCATCAAGAATAAATAACCATCTTTAGGCGAGTAATCCCCTGATTTACTTTGGGCCCAAATCAAACAGTCAGGTTCATCTTTTATCCTGACATTTGAACGTTGAAGTTCCTTTATGAAAACCTCCCATTCAGCCTTCCACCTTACATGAATTCCCAAATCGACATCATCCTTCCAAGCCTGACCCCAGATAGTAGACTGTCCAACCTTCTCCACCTGATTTAGTGCTGTAATACCTTTACTGTCCAGATGTCTGAGCAGTCCAGGTGATAAAGCAAAATCTTCATTGCATCCAATCCATGGATCTCTGCCAATCCTGATATGTCTACCATCACCAACTTTCCAAGCTAAGCCTTGTTCAATCACGGAGAAGGCTTCCACCGTGGCCTTCCAAATGGTAGAAACGTTTTTTTTCTTCTTGTTTTGGCTCCGAATCCAATCCTCCAAAGGGATGGGGTCAATGTATTTCCTTTTTACTACTCTTGTCCATAAGTTTTCCATAGTTATTAACCTCCATCCGGATTTAGCAGCTAAAGAAAGGCTGAATTCTGGAAGTCTTTTAATGCCCCATCCTCCCCATTCTTTTGGTCTGGCCACTTTGTCCCAAGCTACCCAAGGCAACACTGAGGACTCCTTTGTGCCAGCCCATAGAAATCTACTGCAGATTTTTCGGATTTTCTCCATGTCAGGGCAGCCCAGTACACCGGAATAGCAAGAAGAACTGATTTGATAAGTGTTAGCCTCCCGGCTCTGGATAGCCACCTGTAGCTCCAGTGTGATATTCTTGCTTCTATTTTGGCTATGAGCCAGTTCCAATCCTCTTTTTTGTAACCAACAGGCTTTAACCAGAATCCCAAATATTTGAAAGGAGTATCCAGGGGCTGTATAGGGAAATGAAATAATGTAGCCAGACAGTTCCTTTCCCTTCTTTCAAATTCTGCCACACAAGCTTGGGACTTACCTGAGTTAATCTGCATTCCAGTAGCTTTAAGAAAAATATCAAAAATGCCTTTCAATTCCTTTAGTTCATCAGGGGAACCATTAGAGAAAATCAAAATATCATCAACAAAAAGGAGGTGTGTGATGAAGAGATTGATTGCTACCTCGATACCCTTTACCTTCTCCGTCCTTCTGGCTTTGTGAATTAGTCTGCTTAGGCCTTCTGCCACAAGTAGGAACAGTAGGGGTGATAAAGGGCATCCTTGCCTTAGTCCCCTTTGACTGTTGAAGAAGGGGGAGGCAGCACCATTAATCAGGACTGCAAAGCTGACATTTGTGATGCACCCCATGATCCAGCTTACAAAGGAATAGTTGAAGCCGAGGTGTGTGAGCAGCATTCGCAAATAGAGCCAACTGATCCGGTCATATGCTTTGGATAAATCAATTTTGAGCACAACTCCCTTCTTTTTCTTCATCCTGATACTGTGAATAACCTCCTGGGCTACTCCAATGGATTCATGAATTTGTCTTCCTTCCAGGAAACCAAATTGTTCCATCGATATGTTTTGAGATAGAAAAGGAGCTATTCTGAGAGCAATAACCTTAGCAATAATCTTGTAAATGCAGTTGCACAAGGATATTGGCCTGAAGTCTTCGAAACTTTCCGGATCATCCTTCTTCGGGATAAGAGCTATAAAAGTCGAGTTGAAGGGTCTATAGACTGCTCCTTTCTGTCTCGACTCTTCGACTACTTCAGTTATTTCTGTTCCCAATTGATAAAAAAAATGGAGAAACAGCTCAATTGTCCAGCCATCAGGGCCTGGGCTCTTATCTTTACCCATGAGCTTCATAGCTGCTTCAACCTCCTCCTTTGATACCGGGGAAGACAGATTTTCATTTTCATCTCCCTCAATGAACCTGGGAAAACTTTGCGCCGTTTGGAGGACTTCTGCAATTGTAGCCTCCCCAGAATCAGAGAAAATATTTTGAAAATGATTTTTCCCCAACCTAGAGAGCTCTGGAAAGGAATTGACCATCCTCCCTTCATTGTTTTTAAGTCGCCATATTGTATTTACAACTTTCCTGCCTTTAGCAAAGTTATGAAAAAACTTAGTATTCTCATCCCTCGACTTTATCCAAACTGCCCTGCTTTTTATCCTCCATTCCTCTTCCTTATCCAGTAGGATTTTGTTTTGTTGCTTCTCCAAATGGAGAATTCTATCTTTTGTAGACTGGGATGAATATCCATCTACTTCCCCAACTGCTTCAGTTCCTCCCTAATTGTTCCCAGCTCCTCATTTTGCTTCATCTTTCGATTATCATTAATATTATTATTATCAATAATCTTTTAAATTACATAAGTTTCATATTAATATTAATATTATCATTTTATGTTATATAATCCATACTACTATATTATTTATTATTTATTATTATTTTATATATATATATATATAATATATATATATTGTAGTATATATATTATTTTTTGTGTAAAGACTGATCTAATATATTAAAAAAGAGAAAAGGATATTTACAAAGAGGCATTGCCCTCTGAGAGAGTCATGAATCTCTCTCTGTCAAGAGACCATTACAAAACTGAGCTTGTTTACTGCTCTTATAGCATAATCCAACTTGTGAATCAGAGCAGGAAAACAAAAACTTGCAAACAAAATGCATGAACCTGTCATACTTAAACTAGGCAATTGACAAACAACATAAGATTACTAGCCTGTACAGCAAACGTCATATCGCCGCGCTAAGAGTTTTGAGGAACAAACAGAAAACATACATAAAACTCAAAAAACCAGAGGCCTGCCTGGTAGCTTCCTCCGCTATGTGGTCTTTATCCGGGTGCTTCGCCTCCAGTACCTTCCTCCTCGTCCGATTCAGGTACCCAATCTATCATGAGACCATCTTGCACATCAGTGAGCTTTACTCCTCGGGGGAGCTTGGGAATCAACCGATTGCGATGGAAGTGGTCCGGCCACTTCTTCATTTGGTCTGTCTAAGCTGCACCGTGCTGAGATTCCGCCTTTCCTTTGTCTTTCTCCTCCATACCTGTCTGTTGATGACTAATGCTGTGCTCCTCCAGTTGACCTTGGACTGCCTTAGTTCTGGGGGAGTGAAGCTGGTCTGTGGAGGCTGACTGCGCGCTGGTGGTGTCCTCCTCCTGCATCGAGTCTTCCAGAGGGGTAGGAGAGCGTTCCCCCTCTGAGTTCTCAGAACTGACGTGTTCTTCCTCTTCTTTAGATAAAATCACCGCGACCATTGCCGTAACTGTAGGTCTATCTAACCTGCTCTTAAAGCGAAATTTCGTTGTTTGTACTGAGTTATTGAGCGAGGTTTCCGAGTCCTCCGAGACTTGGGTGGCTGGGTAAGCCGTTGATAATGGTGAAACTCTTCGTGGAGGCGACCTACCCCTGCCTCCCGGTCCTCCCCTGTTTCCTGCATGTCGGCCCCTTCGTGGAGTCGCTCTAAATCGGGGCGGCATCTTCAGAATTGGCAGCGAACCGGTCACACTCCCCCACAGCAAATGAAGACCCGTGCGTGGAGAATTGCTCGAGTTCTCGTTGGTGACAGTGCAGACTCCTGCTCTGAGTCGCCCCACTACCCAATTTCGCCCCAAATCCTGCAGAGAGAACTCAATGATGCACTCTTGACTCCCCCAATTCTCTGTCTCAGACAGAAGTGTTTTTATCGGAGCCGGAGAGAGGAACCTTACCTTTAACGTTAACCCCCAACTGGTGCTCCAGGGATTCTTCTCTTGTGGTGGCTTCACCCTTTGTGGCAGGGCGAACCAACCTGAAATCCCTCCTCCGGCACTCTCAGGCCGAATCCTATCATACTCTGCACCACCATCCAACGGACTGTTCGCCACAGCGCTGTCTGAATTATCTCGGCCCTGCTTCATCCTGCCTTGGTTAATGTTTTTTCCTCCCTCTGCCTGTGTACCTGTTCTCTGCACTCGTATTGAATTGCATTCAATACTCATCACCTCGTCAATTGAAACCATACGAATTTCCTTCCTTGCCACCTGCCTCCATGTGCCTGTGCGTGGCTTCATAGCGTGCGTCTTAAATCTCAGGTGAGTCACCCGCATCCGGGTTTATTATTATTATTATTACATACATTATTATTATAAATTGTTATTGTTATATTATCATTAATATTATTTACAATAATATTATTTAAATTACATAGTTTTCATTATTAATATTAATATTATCATTATTTTAAATTATCAAAATTATTACTATTAATATTACATTATATATATTATTATTATATTACATGTATTATATATATTAGTTATTATTATAAATATTAATAATATTATTAACTTTATATATGTTATTATTTATTATTAAAATACAATTTATTGAAATCATTATAATTAAAATCAATATTAAAATTGAAACCCGCGGAGTCATTAACCACGGACTTCAAAAAGCCAGGCTTACCTAAGGAAGACTGCCAAAAATAACCAACGATAGCGCTGCTCCTCAGGCCAGTCACTTCATCGCTGCGTGTAAAGGTAAGACTAGCACTACAGTTATGAGAAGCCAATGGAGCCGAAAACCAATGTTAAGTTTTCTATAAAAACAAACATGGTGGGGGCAATTCAATTTTTTTTTTTTTTCTTCTAAATAATACAGGCTAAATTTATTTTAACATTAATAAATTAACTATTAAACAATAATATTTAAGTTTAAAATTAAATTTCAATTATCAATAATTTCTATATTTATCTAAATAATTATAAATAATTATTTCATATTATCTAAATATAAGAATAAATATTTAATTTATTATTGTAGAATGAAATTGATTAAATCACATTTTGTGATTAAAAAAATTTAATATATAATTGTTCTTTATAGTCTATGAGAACGAGATATATACATATTTATTTATGTCTTCAAGTTTTCATTTCTTTTAAATGCCTCACATCTTTGTTACTACATGAGAAGAAAATTTTATCAGGTGAGATTATTATATTAAACTTTAATAGCAACAATTGTATGGTTTTTGAATGTAATATATTTTTAATAAATAGTGAAAATGTTATATATAAAAAGTAAGGTAAAAATAAATATTAATTATAGAATAAATTACATACAAATAATATCAAGAAATATTTTGGTAAAATTTCAATTTTAGGGAAAAATTCAGTATAATAGAATTTTATTAGTTTTTAGCCAAAACTTTGACCAAGGTTGTAAGGGAGCTTTACTCAACCCTTGGTCCCTTACATTGACCCAGGAGACTCTGTTCAACCCTTGGCCCTTTACACTGGCTAGGGAGACCATGCTCAACCCTTGGCACCTTGACACACTTACAATGAAGATAAGTAAGCCTATTCGTACACTTCTTTCCAACAAAAAAAATTTGCATAATACTCAAATTTTCTATTGATTAACCAATCCAGAAAAAAGAAATGCTTGAAAATATAGGTATATGCTTGTATTTGTTTTAAACTGATTATGTGATGTAAATTAATGTGCTGAAACTGATATATAAATGCATAGTAAATAAAGCAACAAGACAATGCAACAATAAAACATACACATGAACAACAATATTAATTTGGAGTTCACTCACAACTCTTGGGCTACATCTCCATGAGATCTAGTTAATTCAATTAGGCTCTCTAGGATTATGGTATAGGTCTTTTTACAAACTCTTTGGCTCAACTCCTGCTGTTCTACACATAAAAAGTGGGTTCAAACACCATTTTATCCCTTGGCTCTTGGCTCTCTGGCTCTTAGTTCTGGCTCTTAGCTTTGACTCTGGCTCTGTGGCTCTTGGCTCTGACTCTTAGGCTCCTGGCTCTTCAACTCTAGCTTCTTTGGCTCTCTATTAGTTCACAGCCCTTTTGGCTTTTCACTTGGCTTCTAAGTGACTCTGTAGGCTGCTTTTTTGCTTCTGTTCTGTTGTCTCAGCGCTGCCTGCTTGTGCTCAACTTCAACAACAAACAACAACTCGGTCACCATCAATAACTTAGCCGCCACAGTCTTTGATATTCATGGCTTTTAAGCCAAATCGCACTGCCTGTTCATTGTCCCCCTCGGCTCCCTGTCTTCTAGTCGTTCCTTTATCCCCAATCATGAGGAATCATTCCCTTTTTGCCTTTGTGGCTCTCTGTTCTCTGTCCGTTCCTTTTTCTGCAATCAATCCTCTGCGGCTCTGTGTCTTGCATAACGCATCCCTATTACAAAACACATCATTGTAATATAATGCTCGCTTACAGCGTGGCACAAGGAATGGAAGCCGTTTTTACAATTGAAAATACACAGAGGCCTTTGTTTCGGACAAATTCTTGGAAACAGAACAGAATTCCCGTACACGGGGTATTCGGAATTACACAGGAAAATATGAGCGGAAAGACTTAAGTCAGATCTAAAAGGGTTATAGATCCACATATATAATATTTCGGGTCTGCGTGTATCACATATCGCATGTCGCTAAGGCTTGGTGCTCCCCTTTGTATTGTTGTGATCTGATGGTCGATTGTCGATCGCATATCGACGTTATCGGCCCATCGCTTATTGCATGTCACAGGGGTCTGGGTACTTTGCTCCTCCTATCGTCGATCTCCGATCTTCGCTTGATCTACCCATCACACATTAGCAATTCACCTGGTCACGGGTTTTGGTCCTTTTCCTTTGGATTTAAGCGATGCGATAAAGCACAATCGCATATCGCAAGTCCTCATGCCTGTGGTTAAGTCCTTCCCTTTGGTTCTATGCGATGGGATATTTCGGCGATTGCATGCTGCGATGCCTTAAGACCTGAGGTCCCTCCTTTATACAACCATCCACTGATGTGATATCAATGCTTCATTGCTGTGGTTCGCTCCTGTCAATTGATCTTTTAGATCCAAGGGCCCTTAAGTGTTAATGCCTCATTTCCTCTTAGACCAATCTGAGTGGGCCACGTGCCTCAATTCCGGCCTACCATTTATCAGTTGTGGATTAAGTTAATTATTTTGAATACAGAAAATTAAAAATAAAAAACAAAAAGTTATATATTCTCTTGAATATAGAGGATTATAAAAAAACACAATTTCCCAAAGGACGAATCTAAAGGGAAGCCGTAAGTTAACGAATGCTTCCAAAATATGAAGACGCATCTTGATTGATAAGAATTAATTTATAAAAAGAAAATTATGTTAACATTTTTTGCTATAATTATATAACAATGATAGTCGGAAGATTTGATCTATATCTTTATCTAAATTACACCATGTACTACATAGTACAAGTTTATCATAATTATAAAAAAATATTACATAATATTAAATATTCTACACGACAAATACCGGACCAGATTCAATGTTTTTCTTTAGTGGTTTCCACGAAACTTTATTGATGCGCTTTCACTATTAAACACTTTACTCGTCAATTTTAACATTTGGAAATCAATTTTAAATCCATCCACGCTATTTTCAAATGAATTATCCCACATGCGTTTGCCATCTCGAAATCACTTTAAAATCCATCCACGCTATTTTCAAATGAATAATCCCACATGCAGTACACTATAAATATGCAGTTGGAAACCTTACTCTACACTCACATGTGTACCGATGGCGCTCAGCGTAATACACACCACGATACTGACTAGCAATTCGTTTATCAACGAAGAGAAAATAAGAAAAAGGCCGCCCAGGGAGATTCGACCTCGCGGCCTCTTCCGCAAGAATGGCAGTGGCTTCTCTATCAACGCCAAATTCATGTTCAACAGCCGTCCCGACTCCTTCCAGAGCGACGACCGCCCGACGGTAGAGCAAGTGCTGAAAGAAATAAGAGAAACACAGTGGCAAGTTAATGGTCACAAGGGGCCGTTCCGCGTGGCTTTCCAGGGCGTCCCACCCGCGTACAGCGAAAAGGCGGCCATCGTAAGGCACGAGGCAGTGCCTCCTGCCTCTGATCGGCCACACAAGACGAGCGTCGTGATTGGCCATGACGATGGTTCTGTGGATTTTCTCTTCATACTTCTCTCCATTTTTTTGTCTCGGGGGATTAATTTGAGTAAGGTGGAGAGAAGCCGAGGCCCCGGGCGGAAGAAGATGACGAGTAATCCGCTGCGAGGAGAAATGGGGTTAAATGTTAAGCATTTTGAGCATGTTTTTTACATAGATTTTGAAGCTTCTGTGGTAGAGACTCGTGTACAGAGTGCGTTGGCGGAACTGCAGGAGTTTACCAGTTTTATGAGGGTCCTTGGCAGTTACCCTAACCATCCCAAAGACCAAGAAATTTGAATTGCTGTTTAGAAGAGAATATGCAAAATAAGGATAAATCTCTAAATAACTTGTATGTTTGTTCAACAAATTTGTTGGATGTACCCAACTTAACGTCGGTCAAATAGAGTTGTTTTGTTCTCTAGTGATTGTGTCATCCTCATTGTCAAAGTTCAAAGTCCACACGTTATCTTGCTTTCCACTATGTAATCTATATAATATATTGTATGTTTTTTTTAATGTTGGAGTGGATTTAATAATTAAAATTATAGGTTTGTTTTATGGGTTTTTATGTTTGAGTGGGTTTAAAAGTTAAGAGTATGTATTTTTTTTTTCTAAAAGTAAAAATAAAGTGTATATGTTTTTATAAATTTAGTTTTCAAATCTCTATAAAAATAAATCTTTGTTCCACAAACACAAAAAACTTATATACCAACTTAATATCTAACTTAACTTTAACATTTTTAATTAAATACTTTTTCATTACATTTTTCCATTAATACATACCTTGCTAAGCCAAGAAACTTCCATATTCTTTTGAATTATGTTACTTCTACTTTTTGAGTTGATGTGCTAATCCAAGAAGCTTCCATATTCTCTTGGATTATGTTACTTCTACTTTTCGAGTTGATGTTAAAACAATGATTTTTCCATATTCTCTTGGATCATGTTACTTCTACTTTTTGAGTTGATGTTAAAACAATGATTTTTCCATATTCTCTTGGATCATGTTACTTCTACTTTTTGAATTGATGTTTAACATCATAGTAGGAAGTATACAAGTATTGTTGAGCCATGAAGTCCACTGCCATTTTAAAAGTTCCAAATGCAAATTATAGAGTATTAAATAGGTTCAACGTTTTTTTGTTTTGTTTTTTTTTTTTTTTCATCTTTTCCAATCTCATGGGTAATTTTGTAGGTTCATCTTTTCCAATTTTGGAGTCAACTTTAAGCATCTTAGTTTGTTTTGCAATTAAGATATTATAGTTTTTTAAATTCTGGAGTCAACTTTTAAGTATCTGAGTTTGCTTTGCAATTAAGATTTATGGTATTTTAAAAAATTTAAATTTAAAGGTTTAAATTCAAACAAAATATAAAATAACATGAGATATGAAATCTTTTAAGCATTTTAGTTTGATTTGTAATTAAAATGTTATAGATTTTTTAAAATTTGAAATTTAAATGTTTAAATTCAAACACAATATAGAATGAAATGAAATGAGATGAGATGTGATTTTATTTAGATTTAATTTATTTTTATTAATTATGTTACGATTACATGTAAAAGTGTTAGGTGATTTTATCTCCATAATGAATGTGATATATTAATAAATATAGATTAAAGATTAAGAAGAATTAAATCTTTTGAGGTGTGTTAAGACTCAATAATTATTTTCAGTTTTTCACCAAAAATTTAGGGGTCTTCTTTTTAAAATTTCATTTTAAGAAATTATTTTATGAATTTGCAAGATCTTTCAAGTGTTTTCTTTCTTCAAAATAAGGTTTTTATTAGGAAATTCTTTTATCTTTTGATTTGTACATTTTAAATAATAAATACCCCAAAATTCATTAAAATCACAAGAAAATCATTAGAAAAATATAAAAATTCAGCAAAACTCTAAATTTCCTCATTCTTTGTGTTTTCTTTGTTTTGTTTTGAAACCTCAAAATTTTGATGCATAGTGGAATATCAACCCTTGGGCTTTTCTTCCTGCTTATTTGTGAGAGTCCCTGAAGTATTAATATTCTAAGGATAATCGGGTTTTATTTTAACTAATGCATGATTTCACATTAGTAAATAACAATGTTGAATGTCATGATATCTCAATAACAAAATATTGAAACCTTCAGTAAATCACTCAAATCCTCAACATGCCAACTTGTTGATAATCTAATATGGTCTAGTTTCTAGTACTCTAATATGGCCAAGTTGTTGGTTTGACGATATGGCCAATATCTTAGCGTTTCGACAATCGCTTATAGATAATTTTATATAACTAAAACTCGATATGGCCAATATCTTAGTGTTTCGACAATCGCTTATAAATAATTTTATATAATTAAAACTCCACAAAACTCTGATAATTCAACGAAAAAAATAGAAAGCTGTATAAAAATAATTGAGATTTTCTTAATTCTAATTAAAAATATTAAAGAAATATATAAAAATTTCCAAAAGTTATTATTTAAAAAAAAAATACTTTTCAAAATTAAATTAATCTCAACCTGTAAAAATTGATTTGGGCCTCAACATGAAAGTGTAACTCTAAGTTTACCTCATGCACCCAAAATAAAGAGGTTGAGCCCATTTCAGTTATGACACTAGAGACTTTGGTTGAATCTTTGTTAATTATGATTGCACTTCAAACTTTTTTCAAGTTGTCCCTTGCATATCCAAATAAAGGTTAAACCTTATGATTACTCAACCATTTTTTTTCAAATCTTGGGCTAGAAATACTATTATGTGTAACTCTAAGTTTACCTCATGCACCTAAAATAAAGAGGTTGAGCCTATGTCACTTATGATCACTAGATACTTTGGTGTTATCTTTGTTAATTATGATTGCACTTCAAACTTTTTTTCAAGTTGTCCCTTGCATATCCAAACAAAGGTTAAACCTTATGATTACTAAACCATTTTCTTCAAATCTTGGGCTAGAAATACTATTATGTGAGCCTATGTGATGAGCCCAATATTTGTAATTATTTATTACTGCATTTAAACAAACTAAACATGACTATTGAAGTTTTAATATTATTATTTTTACTAAATGTGCATTAAGCAATGATTTTATGACTTACATGTAAACTATCACATGTCAGGTAGTTAAGGTAGGTGGTTACGTATCCCTAACTACTTCCAAGAAGATTTATTCTCCAAGATCAAGAGGGTATGGGGTACTTGGGATAGGAGATGAGAGGATAAAGAAGAGAGGAAACTGGAGGAAAAATCTTTGTGCTGATATGTCAGACATAGGGTTTATAAGCTATGTCTGGTGAAGACCAGATGGCTATGATAAGACTGCTAGTCTTGCTGCATTGAGCAATAGCTCAGGGGGAGACTTAGGCTTGGAAGCAAGTCTCAAGGTTGGGAGGAAAATTTGGTAAATTATAGTTGTTTTGGACCAAATAAGTAGCCTGTGAATTAATTCCAAGAACATATAATTATTCTTTACTTCTTTAGAGTTAATTGCATATCAAAGAGAAGTGCTTATGCTAATTAATAACAAGTTCTTGAAGTAGAATAATGTATACTGGTAAATACTTGTATGTCTGGAAATAAAAGTGGTTAAACTATTGAATTAGGGTATTCTGAAATAGAATAAGTGTTATGTTGGTAATTAGTATAACTTGAACAAATGTTTTATGGTAATAAATGATTAGGTGCTTGAATAAAGACAAAAACAAGTGTCTTATGGAACAAATATATAACCATGGTATACTTGAAACCTGAAACCAGGATTTGGCGTTCTACTAAAGGAATTGATTGAACCAATAAATTTAGAGGATAGGCACCTACCTATGAACTGTACAAACAGAAAAAAAAACTTGAAGACAATGTGTGTAGCCTAATAAAATAAGAGCAACAAAACTTTCGAAGGGGATTCTTTCCCTGAGGTTACATAGGTAAACCCTCTCGGGTCAGAGTAAAACCCAATCACTAAATAAATACCAAAATTAAAACCTACGAGAGCTAATGACAAACTCTTTCACTATAAAAAAACCTAACAGGAAACGATTACAGTTGAAATCCTAGGTCGAAGAGCCGACCCTCTTTCTACTAATTTCACTTAATAGAAAAGAGAAGGGTCTCAATCGTAAACTGGATTTAACTAATAAAAGATTAAACCAACCAACTACAAATTGCAGACAAGGGTATTCATTGTAAGTAAAAGTTACCCAACTAAGAGTACACAATAATGAATTAAATAACTCAGGAAAATTTACCAAACCACAAGAGCACAAATTTATATTTCATAAGGGTTGATAGAAAACAAGCCCCAAATCTTTGAAGAGCATGCATAAATTCAACCACAGAGAATGGAAAGCAGAATACCCTTCTTCTATATTAAACACCAGATAAATCCAACATTTGACAGTGTTTGTTTTTAAGTAAGCTTAAAGGTGAATCCGAAAAGTGAAAAGTCTCTGCTGGAGAGATAAGGAATATTTTTTTTTTAATTTTGTAATTTGGAGAGATAAGGTATATATTTTTTTATGTAATGTTTTTTGGGAGTAATAAGGATTTTCTAATATTTGTGGAGGAATAAGGTCATTTGTAATTTTTGGAGTAGAAGGAGATTTTTTTTTGTAATTTGTTTTCGGAGAGATAAGTGTGGCATTGTAACTCAAAGTAATTTTACTTTGAGGGGGCGGGGGGGGGTAATTTTTTTTGCCAGATTGTGCAAAAGCATCGTTGTGAAAGTCAAATTTTGAAAGTTGCCTAGCAAAAATTTGAGAAATTGACTAGAGCCAAGTGCAAAGCTCAGTCAATTTTCTCCTTTTTTGACGATTATTCGAGGGTCAAGGCCAAGCCCCGATAGTTCATTTTTGTGTCGTGTTTTGCTGTTGTGTTGCGCATCTTGATTTTTTTTGGAGCTTGATTCATAGTGTGAAGTCTTAACACTACAATGTCTAAATTGATTAATTTGTTTTCTGATTCCGACAAACTTGAAGGCACAAAATCTTATGTCGAAAGCACTCTCATTTACAATGAATTATGGCAGGGTATATGTGATGGAGATGTTAAGCCGAATAAACCCACAGATGCAGCTGCACTAGCAAAATGGGAAAGCAAGAATGCTAAAGCCTTAGCTCTTATTAAATCTTCTGCGAATGATGAAATGGATGTCCATATAGAAAATGCTACAGATGCATGGTCTGCTTTGAAAACTTTTAAAGACCTCTTTGATACTCAGCCTGAATCAAAGAAAGTTGATCTACAATTAAAATTGTTGCAACAAAAATTAACTAAAGGTGGTGATGTTCTTGAATATATCTCAAGACTTAAGAATATTAGGCAAGAAATTATTAATGCTGGTTTTCCCGCAATTGATGATAACTTTATGGTCACAATTGTAATTGCTGGACTTCCTTCTTCCTACACGCATTTTTTGAAGACTCTACAAGTAACTGGGAAATTAGAGAAACTAAAGTTTGATGAACTCTGTGAAATGTTGACTCAACATGATAAAACTTTTGGGAAGAAGAAGAAAGTTGGTGAAGATGTTTTTCTCACAGAGGCCAGCACTAGTAAATCATCAGCAAACAGTTCTTGAGGTAGAGGCAGAGGAAATTAGAATCAGGCAACACATAATGTACAAAGTCGAGGTCGAAGCCAAAGCAGAGGAAATAATTTTAACAGAGGAGGAAGGAGTAAATTTCAAGGTAGAGGAACCAACCAAGGAAGAGGCAATTTTCAAGGACAAGGAAACAATAATCAAGGTAGAGGACAATCTCAACATAGAAGTCAAAGCAGAGGCAGAGGACAATCTTCAGGAAGAGGAAGAGACTTAAGTCAAATTGTGTGTCGAAGATGTAACAAAGTTGGCCATTATGCTGAAGATTGTCGAACTTCACTTAATAAAGTTGCCAAGTTTCAGCAACATTCAACGCAATTTGCCAATGATCAAAATGAAGATAACTCAGAATATGTTTTTACTTTCTCGCCAACATCACAACTTTCATCCCATCTTAGAAGTGACTATGAAGATGCCTGGATCTTGGATTCTGGGGCCACTCAGCACATGACTTGTCGACATGATTTTTTCTGGAATTTTCAAGATTGCCAACTTAATTCCATTTTTCTTGCTGATGATACAAAACATACTCCTTATGGAAAAGGAGTAGTAAAAGTTTTTCTCCCTGACATTAGAGAAAAAATGATTTCCAATGTATGGTATGTACCCAGTTTTAAGAAAAAATTTCTCTCTTTAGTCACGATTCGACAGGCAGGACATCAGGTGATTATGGAAGATGGTTTAGTCAAGATTAATTTAGTGAAACAGAACTTGAAAACAATCATGACAGGTTATGAAGATGGAAAACTATTACAGATGAAAGGGACAGTTATTCCAAGGCATTCTGATTTTGCAGGGGCAATGACTACAGGTATTTCACCTATAAGACTATGGCATGTAAGATATGGACATTTGAATTTTGAGAGTCTTTCTCAATTGAAGAAACAAGGAATGGTTAAAGGAATTCCCACTTTCAAAAGGGAAATGCAAAATGTGAGGCTTGCATTTATGGCAAACAAAATCAAGAAAGTTTTCCAACAAGTTCATGGCGTGCAAACAGGCGGCTACAACTAGTTCACAGTGATGTTTGTGGACCACTACAAACTTCCTTCGGTGGATGCAAATATTTCTTACTATTCATTGATGATTTCAGCAGAATGACTTGGGTTTACTTTTTGAAGAACAAGTCAGAAGCATTTGATAAATTTAAATTTTTTTGCCAACTTGTTGAAAATGAAGTCAAAGAAAAGATAGGTACTCTCAGGACAGATAATGGGGGAGAATTCACTTCAAATGAATTCAAAACTTATTGCAGTGAAAATGACATAAGGCAACATCTTACTAATGTTTACACTCCACAGCAAAATGGAGTAGTCGAAAGAATGAATCGCACTTTGTTAGGAATGGCGAGATCCATGTTAACTTTCAAGAGGTTAAGTCAACATATTGGGCGGAAGCAATTCATACAGCTGTCTACTTAAGAAACAGATCTCCAACTGCTTCTTTTGATGGAATCACACCTTATGAAGTTAAAAAAAAAAAAAAAAAAGATTTATAGGTTAGAGATTTATGTATTAATTATATTAATAAACAAATATTTATGTATTAATTATATTAGTTAATAACTCGATAACTGCATATCTAAATGTATACACTAAACATGTACATTTTTTACATATGAAAAGAAGTATTTATAAATTAATTCTTTTGAATATAGAAGATTAAAAATAAAAACAAAAAGTTTTATATTCTTTTCAATAAAAGGCTTAAAAAAACAAAGATTTATATGTTAGAGATTTATGTATTAATTATATTAGTTAATAACTCGATAACTATATATCTAAATGTATACACTAAACATGTACATTTTTACATATGAAAAGAAGTATGTATAAATTTAATTTGAGAACAAATTTATTTATTTTATGAATTATAAAACATAATACTACTTCTTCTTTTTTTTTTTTTTTTAAATTTATCAGAAAGAAAGAAAAAGCGTAATATATTCATATAAGAAGGTTACATAGTGCAAATGCACGAAGCATATGCCGAACATTCATATAAGAGGATAACATAGAGCAAATGCAAGAAGCATATGCTGAAATGTGGACCAGGCCACATGCAAATAAGCAAATACAGATCCCAAATAAAGCCCCGAAAGGCCAAATATTGTCCCCAGACAAGGCAAACCATCTAAATGGTGCAGAAGAGGCACCAAGAAACCAAGCATACAACCAGCAGAAGAAAGAGCAGCAAGATCTGTCTGCCCAATGAGGAAGGAGAGGCACGAAACGAGGAAAGGGAGCAGCAACAGAAGCCACTCCTTCCCCGCCCCCTCAAACTCTCCACCTGAAAAAGACGAGAAACAGAGAAAGGAAACGCTGCCACAATCATCCACAGCTGCCAGCAGAAAAGACCAACGGAGACATCCATAGATGCGGCACGAAACAGGGCAGAAGCACCTCTATTCCCTCAATGCTCCAATGGATATGCCTTGGCCAGAAACAAACCAGATTGCATCCGAGAGGGATAAGTCCCACAGGAGCAGAGGCGATCACCGGGGGCAGAGGCAGCAAGGGAAGCCACCTCGCCCCCGCTTAGAGAAACTAAAGACCAGAAGCTGAACTGCGGAGTAGCCGGTGAAGCCCCGCTACTGCGCTCCTATGCCGCTCTTGAACGGCCTCCTGTGTTCAAACCCCTGCTCCCCCGCTGCACGCCGCTCCTACGCTTCTGATCACACCTCCCCTCCTCGCCGCTCCCAGGCTTCTGTTGCACCTCCCCTTCTCGCCGCTCGTAGGCGCCTTTCTGCTCACGCTCCTGCGTGCGATCCTGATTGCCCTCCTCCGGTACTGCGCTCCTCCTCTTACGTGTACGTGCTCCTCCTCAGCTCCTGCTCGAGCTCTTCAGAAACCCTTGCACGAGTACCACAGAAACCCCTGCTCCACTGCTGCACGCGAACCTGCTCGTCTTCCTCCGTTGATGCTCGCTCTCCAGTACACCCTCCTCCGCTGCTGTTCACGCTCCTCAGAAACCCTTGTTCGCATACCTCAGAAACCCGATGCTCCTCCACTGCACGCGATCGTCCTCCGCTGATGCTCGCGCTCCTGAACGCCCTTCTTCGCTTCTGTGCGCCCTCCTCGGCGCCTGCTTGCGCACCTCAGAAACCCCTGCACGCGTTTCCCCTGAAACCCCTGCTACTGCGCTCCAGCTCGCCCTCCTCCGCTCGTGCTCACGCTCCTCAGGAACCCCTGCTCGCGCTCCTCAGAAACTTGTTGCTCCTCCGCTGCACGCGACTCCGCTCCTGCTCCTCCGCTCCAGCTCGCACCTCAGAAACCCCTGCAACGTAACCCCTGAAACCCCCGCTCCTCCGCTGCACGCGACTCTGCTCCTACTCCTCCGCTCCAGCACGCACCTCAGAAACCCCTGCATCGCGACTCCGCTCCTGCTCTTCCGCTCCAGCTCGCACCTCCTCAGCTCCTGCTTGCGCACCTTAAACACCTCCAAACACATCCCACATTATTACCATTAAAGCTCCAAGGGAGAGAAATCTCCCAAATCCAACCATTCCTGTAAATCAAGGAAGCCGCTCCTTCAAAGTCTCTTCAAACATTATACAATAGTGATGAGGATTTAAAATTTTAAATTCATTATAAAGTTAGGTTAAGATTGAATTAATTAAATCGAAAGGGATGACACAATTTCACAAAGCACGAATGTGAAGGGAAGCCGTAAGTTAATGAATGCTTCCAAAATATGAAGACGCATCTTGATTGATAAGAATTGTGAGAGCCCATGATGTAGATAGTTAATTTATAAAAAGAAAATTATATTAACATTTTTTGCTATAATTATATGACAATGATAGTCGGAAGATTTGATCTATATCTTTATCTAAATTACACCATGTATTACATAGTACAAGTTTATCATAATCATAAGAAAATATTACATAATATTAAACATTCTCTACGATGGTAGAATGGATATTGAAAAAGACAAATTTCCGTGACAAGTTGGGCACATAAAATAATATAATATAATTCCCTTTTGAGTAGGTGTGAGCTTTTATCCAACTTTATACCGTGAGTTCTGCGACTTTATTCAAGGAATATAAAGCACACAAAAAAATCAGATGAGATTCAAGTACACGACAAATACCGGACCAGATTCAATGTTTTTCTTTAGTGGTTTCCACGAAACTTAATTGATGCGCTTTTACTATTAAACACTTTACTCGTCAATTTTAAACATATTCAAGAGTTGGGGACATACGAATCCATTTGCCATTTCGAAATATCCATCCACGCTATTTTCAAATGAATTATCCCACATGCATCTGCCATCTCGAAATTTGCAAAATAAAATATCTAAATAACTAAACTTCTGGTTTTATATTCTATCTTGTATGTTTGTTAAACAAATTTGTTGGATGTACCCAACTATTTTTCCGGGGAAAAAATACCGCGCTTTTCTATTATATTGAGAAATAAAAAAGCTACAAAAGAGAATGTGTTTAAACATTCAGCTATATCTTCACAGGTCCCAAAAAGAGTTACCCTCTTCAGTGTTTACACTTTTGCCCTCAGAAGAGTTACCCTCTTCAGTGTTTACACTTTTGCCCTCTTCTGATCACCGGCCAGCAACAGCCTTATCAAAAAATATTTGAGTCGATAGTAATCTGGGCCTCCATTATTACAGGAAAACAGCCCAATACATATATCAATTTAGTTCTTTAAAAAAGGAGAAACAAGAAATACAGCCTCTCCTGTCCCAGGAGCATAAACATATCAGTTTTAGAACAATGAAAACAAAAATAAAAACCAAAAGAGCTTATGTTCTAAAACAAAAATAAAAACCAAAAGAGCTTATGCAAAAGGAGGAGCATTCGACACATGGATCAGAACCTGAGTTTGTTCCGTTATCTGCCAAGATCCCAAAACCTGCTGTAGACCTGCTTTAGAAAGACAGTCGGCTTCTTCATTTTTGTCCCTGTAAATATGAGCAATGGAGAAAGAGTTAAAATGCGCCTTTAAACTTTGGACTTCTTCCAACAGAGGTAACAGCAAATAATTCCTGCATATAAATTTTCCATTAACCCAATTGACCTTTAAACTTTGGACTTCTTCCAACAGAGGTAACAGCAAATAATTCCTGCATATAAATTTTCCATTAACCCAATTGACCACATTTGCCGAGTCTCCGAAAACCTGAACAGTGAGTGTGTTTCTATGTATGAGCCAGCATAGGAGCAATTTTAAGGCTGATAATTCAGCGAAATTGTTTGTACCCGACCCAAGTCCAACAGAGGCTTTTAAGGAATGCGAGGGGGTTACGTGGATAATAATTCCAGCTCCAGTGGCATTGTTTTGGGCTGCTCCGTCGAAGAATGCATAGGGGATGCCCTCTCTGATAACGAAATCCGCCCGCTGAATTATAGAGGAAGGGCCCTCAGGTTCAGGCAAACAAGAGAAAATAGCAGATGCTTGTACAGCAATGGCATTTACAGGGGTAGCCTTTCCTTTGAAGATACATCCATTTCGGGATATCCAAATACCCCAACAAACAATCGGCGGAAGGTTTCTCAAGTTTTTTTCAGGATAATGAGCCCACCAGTATTCCCATGCAGCAGATAAATTTACTCCTTCCCATTTCCCTGAACATTTCAGCAGATTGAAAATTTCCTCCCAAACGGATTTAGTGAAAGGACAACTCACTAAGAGGTGTGAAATCGATTCGGAGGCTTCATTGCAAAGCGGACATCTACTCGGCCCCAATTGGAATCGAGCTTGGAGAATATACCAAGTGGGGATTTTGTTTTTTAGAGCGCACCAGAAAAATATTCTGGCTTTTTTGGGGCATTTTAGTTTAAACAGTGGTTTTGCCCACCAAACTGGGGCCTCCCACCCCTTTCTGCTCATCAAAAAATCATAGCCAACCTTTGGGGAGTATCGACCTGTTTCTGCATGTGCCCAAACCAGTGAGTCTGGGGCGTCCTTTAGTCTGACGTTTGATCGATTTAGTTCTTGAATAAGGTCTTTCCATTCATCTCGCTAAATGACATCCAAATCCAAATCTTCGGCTGACTTCCACCCCTGCCCCCAAATGGAGGACATACTCGGATTTGCAATCTGATGAAGCAGCTTAAGTCCTTTTGTATCAAGGTGCTCAAGCAGCCCAGGAGATAGTGCATAATGCTCACTACATCCTACCCAAGGGTCCTTACCAATTCGCACACATTCACCATTCCCCACTTTCCATGCTAGTCCTTGTTCAATGATTTTAAAAGCATCCAAGGTTGCCTTCCAAATGACCGAGCAATTTCTCCCTTTTTTGTATGGGCTTCTAATCCAATCTTCGAGGGGAGTTGGATCAATATACTTCCTTTTGACAACCTTGGTCCAGAGATTTTCTGCCTCTACAATACGCCAACCTGATTTTGCCGCCAAAGATTGGCAAAAATCCACCAGCTGTTTTATTCCCCAGCCTCCCCACTCCTTCGGTCTAGCAATTTTATCCCAGGCAACCCATGGGAGCACAAAAATTTCCTTTGAGCCTGACCACAAGAATCTGCTACAGATCTGCTTAATTTTATGAATAATCCCTCTGGGAATCCAAGTCAATGCTGCCCAAAAAACAGGAATGGCTTGAAGCACTGAATTGACCAAAGTCAGTCTGCCAGCTCTAGAGAGCCACTTGAAACTCCAGTGCGCTATCCTCTGTTCTATTTTTGCCACGAGCCAGTGCCAATCTTGTTTACGGTAAGAGGATGGTTTTAACCAGAACCCCAGATATTTAAAAGGCGAATCCATCTGACAGGTTTCAAAAGGCATGATGGCTGTAATTGCATTTGTCTCTTGTCTGTTGAAACCCTCCAAGATGAAATGAGATTTCCTGGGGTTTATTTGAAGACCTGTAGCTTTCAAAAATAGGTCAATGAGATCTTTAAGAACTTTAACTTCGTTTAGATTCCCATTTAAAAATATCAAGATATTGTCAACAAATAGGAGATGTGAGATGAACAAATTTACCGCAACCTCCAGACCTGTGAACAAACCTGAGTGTTTTGCTTTTAAGATCAATCTGCTAAGTCCCTCTGCTGCCAGGAGAAAGAGAAGGGGAGAGAGAGGGCAACCTTGTCTCAAACCTCGCTGGCTTTTGAAGAATTGGGAGGCCGCCCCATTTATCAGCACAACAAAGTTTACATTTGTAATGCACCCCATAATCCAATTTATATACTCCACTTTAAAGCCTAAATGAGTCAACAATAATCTTAGGAATGACCAGTCAATCCTATCATAGGCCTTGGAAAGATCAATCTTTAAGACAACCCCTTTCTTCTTTGCTTGCCTGATACTGTGAATGGTTTCCTGTGCTACTCCAATTGCTTCGTGAATCTGTCGACCGTCCAAGAACCCAAACTGCTCGTTTGAGATACACTCAGATAGAATGGGTTTCAGGCGCATTGCAATAATCTTCGCAATTATCTTATAGATTGTATTGCACAGAGAGATGGGCCTGAAATCTTCGAAGGAGGCGGGATTCTTAGTTTTTGGAATAAGTGCTATGAAAGTAGTGTTAAAAGAACTGTATATTTCACCTTTCTTTCTAGACTCCTCCACTACTTCAGTAAGCTCATCACCAATAAGATCAAAGAAATGGATGAAAAGTTCAATAGTCCAACCATCCGGGCCTGGACTTTTGTCTCTTGGCATAGCCTTAATGATCCGCTCTACTTCCTCCTTATCCACTGCCCTAAAGAGAAGCTCTGCCTCATCTTCTTCCACAAACCTAGGAAACGCTTGTGCCGTTCTGATAATTTCGGCCAAAGAGATCCCCCCTGGAGCAGTAAAGAGTGCTTGAAAATGGTTCTTCCCCAAAGAGGAGATCGCTTCAAATGAGGACACTTCCCTCCCATCGGGACCTCTCATCTTCCAGATGGTGTTTGCACTTTTCCGGCCTTTAGCATAGTTGTGAAAAAATTTTGTGTTTTCATCCCCAGCTTTCAGCCAGATGGCCCTACTCTTCAATCTCCACTCCTCTTCTTTGTCCAGCAAAATCTTTGCTCTGCTCCTCTCGAGAGTCAGAATTTTCTCCTTCGATTCCTGAGACACATAGGCGTCCGAGTTTGGATCTTCAAGAAGGCCGAGGGCCTCCTCGATTTTTACCAAGTCCTCATTTTGTTTCCTTCTTCTCTCAGAAACCCAATCAATGGTTGCTCTCTTAAGCCTTTTCAGATTCTCCATAAAATGACCTCCTTTGCTAACCTGAGAGTTTGAATCCAAATGTCTCCAGGTGTTTTTGAAGAGTTGTTGAAAAGACTCCTCCTGTAGCCAAGAAGCATTGAATTTGAAGGGAGTGGCCAGCTTTGCAGGGGGTTTTGACAATTCAAGAAAAATTGGGAAGTGATCCGAGTTACCCCCATCCCCCACCCATTGTCTGAACAAAGGGATATAAGCCGCCATTTTTTCATTTATGAGATAGCGATCCAGCCTCTTTGCAACTCTGCTTTCTCCCGTTCTTCTGTTCCACCAGGTTGGCTTTGCCTTAATAATGTTGACATCAATCAACTTTGCATTCTGGAGAGCCGATGTAAAAAAGTCAGTTAATGGATCTTCCCTCGCGGAGGGTCCCCAAGCTTCTGCTATCCCCAGGGAGAAGTTTAAGTCACCCCCAATAATCAAGTTTCTATTCAGAAGAAGATCTTTAGACAGGAAATTATTCCAAAAAGGGGCTCTGCCCTGGCAAGGGCCATATACATTTATGAACAACAGAGGTTGGTCAAATTCAGCCGAAAGAACCTCCATACCCAAAACATGAGGCAAGCCCCAACTGTTTTGAGTCTTGAATCTCCCGTCCTTAAACCCTATGGCGAGACCTCCAGAATGCCCATTTGCATCTAGTGCATAAAAAGACCAACCCGGAAAAAGGGATTTCAACGAGGATTCAATTTCGGATCCCTTGCCCAAAGTTTCCTGAAGAAAAACAACATCCGGGTGATGGCGGGTAATGAGATCCTTTAGAGCTAGTTTTTTGGGTTTACTAGCTAAACCCCTGCAATTCCAGGATAGACAGATCATTTGAGAACCATCTCAGAGGTTTTCGCTGCTCTAAGCGCCCCAGGGATCGACATTTGTTTCCCATCAGCCACATCATACTTTGCCTTAACTTGTGCCTTTGATAAAAGAGATTTCCTACCTCTTCCTTTCATATAGGTACCCCTAGATGTTTCAGGACTGAGCCCACCCACTGTTTCTTTCAGATCGTTTTTGTGGGCAGGGGTCTTATGGAGGGACCTTAAGTTATACTGATGAGTGACAGTAGAACTATCCGTTCCGAGATTTATTTTCGAAGGCACCTCACTGTTCAGTTTTGAGGCCGGGGAGGCCTCTGGTAAGGACTCTGTGTTTTGTGGAGGGTCCTCTAAAATAGGCAGCATAGTAGTATTTCCCACAATATCATCAATACTCAAAGCAGAATTTATATTGCGTATAAAAGAAGAGGACTGCATACCGGGGGCGGGATCTTCCGAAGGGCCATCCATCACTGCCGCAGTGGAATCCCGACTTGGCTGGTCATCTGCTTGATGCGCAGGGCTCCCCACTTCCCGCTGCATTTCTTCGGCCGACCGGGAGTTGGGATCTTCATTATGATGATCCATCTTTGAGGCTTCTTCTTTCTTCTGAGTTTTGGGGAAATCCGACAAAACCTCCCACTCCTCCACCTTCTGCTGAGCCCCCTTTCTTCGTTTCCCCAGAGGGCAGTCCCTCGCTAAGTGCCCGTATTCGTGGCAGCAGTGGCATCTAAAGGGACATAGTTCGTAGTCTAACAGTTGCTCATAATCATATTCCTTATACTGCATCGAGAAGGATTCCGCGAGCCCTTTGGTCGGATTGAGCCTTACTAGGATTCTTGCAACCGCTTTTTCATAGGTATGCAGATATGATCTATCCACTTCCAGAAAGGTACCCAAGTGGTTTCCTATTGCTTTGAAAACTGAATCCACCCATAGGTATGGTGGGAGGTTTGGTACCCTAACCCAAACAGGGAATTCCTCGACTTTTTCCTTCGCAGCATCGAACAGGGGCGTCCACCGTTTGAAAAAAGCAGGTCTGCTTCCGAACGCCCAATTCCTCTCCTCCACCCATTCCATAGCTTCCTTAGTATCGAATTTCACCATAAACCAACCTTTTGCCAAAGTATCAGTTCTGAATGATTTAGCTGGGGTCTCCAACCATTGACTCTCAGCCCACTGCCTTAAGGATTTTCCGGATACGTATCTCCCTCTTGCTCTGCCAACAAGAGTGCAATCTGCGACCTCCAATGCGTCTTCAATCTGGACATCCATACCTAAAACCAACTTTGTAACCCGCTTCCTTTTCCACACCTTTGCCTTTCTGCTTTTATCCCCTACTTTCTTTGTTATCGGCTCCGGAGTCGTTCTCGCAGAGGGAGGAGACAGACCGTCGTCCTCCAAAACTTTGGCCTTTCCAACATCCTTTGTGGGTTGGGCTCCAATGGCCGGAGGGATTCCAACCAAACCATCCACAGGCCTGCCCGCCTCTCCTAAACCTGAAGGACCTTCTTTCACTGTATTATCGAAACGCGGAGGATTTTGAGAGGCCCCCGAGGGCGAAAATTTACATAGACCCGCAGACAAATCTTCCCTTTCAGAGAGGCCTGGCAGTAATTCCTTTGAGGTATGCTTCCTTTTTAAATTTTCCTGATCTGAAAGCTCTTCCGAGCCCCTCCCCACTCCCTGAACGCCACCCACCGACCTCCATACTCCATGTAATTGGGGATAATTTATTATATCCTCTAGACCACCCGAAGAGGCATAATTTTTTGAAGGAGAGAGCGTCTTACCAACCAATGGGGGCTTAGCTTTGTCAATCAGCGAGCCAGACAGTTGATGGAGACCTATGTCCTCCGGAAGCCTCCCTCCTCCTCCGCAACTGTTCGCAAGCTCCAGATTCTCTTCCAGAAACCCCTTAACCGGGTTATGTCGCCACTGAAACCCTCCCGGGAAAAACGCACCAGATAAACTGTTTGAATGCCCGATAATTTCGCTGATATTCTTCTCCGTGATTTCCTTACCCCAGACAGCGAGGATATCTTCGGGGGCCGGGTCTAGGTCAACCGAGTCATTTGGAATTACCATGATTAAAAAAACCGCCCCGTAAAAACTGAAACCAACTGCCGCCCGAAGCCCGATAGGGAGATTGCTGTTAACCGCCTCCTAAGCCGTTTTCAGAGCGAAAGCAAAAGATTAGGTGCCACTTACAGGAAGGTTACCGTAACCTAAACGCCGCGAAAGGAGACCCTTGTAACTCCCTCAAAGGGAATTTGAAACCCCGTTTGTCGCTGTCGAAAAACCGCTACCAAACCCGGTCCCAGCTGTCGCTTGATGCCTTTGCCTGCCCTGGCCGTCCTTGTTTGTTTTTGCCAGCTAGCCCTGCACCTGTACCTCCGCTGAACTCTCTGCGCTACCTGCAAACCCTAGGCCATAAGACCTAGGGTTCCTGGATCAAAACCTCCCAAGTCCATCCTCCAAATTCTTAATCCAATTTCAATCATGTACCCAACTAATGTCGGTCAAATAGAGAGTTGTTTTGTTCTCTAGTGATTGTGTCATAATGAGAGTCAAAGTTCAAAGTTCATGTTATCTTTCTTTCCACTATGTAACCTATATTATTATGTAATATATGGTATGTTTTTTTTAATGTCGGAGTGGGTTTAATAAATAATATATAGTATGTTTTTTTAATGTTGTTTGAGTGGGTTTAGTAATTAAAAACATATGTTTTTTTTGTGGTATGTTTTTTTTAATGTCGGAGTGGGTTTAATAAATAATATATAGTATGTTTTTTAATGTTTTTTGAGTGGGTTTAGTAATTAAAAACATATGTTTTTTTTTGTGGTTTTTAATGTTTGAGTGGGTTTAATAGCTAAGAGTATGTATTTTTTTTCTAAAAGTAAAAATAAAGTATATATGTTTTTATAAATTTAATTTTCAAATCTCTATAAAAATAGATCCTTGTTCCACAAACACAAAAAACTTATATACCAAATTAAATACTTTTTCATTACATTTTTCCATTGATACATATCTTGCTAAGCCAAGAAACTTCCCTATTCTTTTGAATTATGTTACTTCTACTTTTTGAGTTGATGTGCTAACCCAAGAAGCTTCCATATTCTCTTGGATTATGTTACTTTTACTTTTTGAGTTGATGTTAAAACGATGATTTTTCCATATTCTCTTGGATAATGTTACTTCTACTTTTTGAGTTGATGCTTAACATCATAGTTGGAAGTATGTAAGTATTGTTGACCAATGAAGTCCACTGCCATTTTAAAAGTTCCAAATGCAAATTATAGAGTATTACTTCTACTTTTTGAGTTGATGTTTAACATGAATTGGAAGTATGTAAGTATTGTTGAGCCATGAAGTTCACTGCCATTTTAAAAGTTCCAAATGCAAATTATAGAGTATTAAATAGGCTTAGTGCTTTTTCGTTTTCCATCTTTTCCAATCTTATGGGTAATTTTGTATGTTCATCTTTTCCAATTCTGGAGTTAACTTTTAAGCATCTTAGTTTGTTTTGCAATTAAGATATTATAGTATTTTAAATTCTGGATTCAACTTTTAAGTATCTTAGTTGACTTTGCAATTAAGATTTTAAATAATTAAATTTAAAAGTTTAAATTCAAACAAAATATAAAATAACATGAAATATGAAATCTTTTAAGCATTTTAGTTTGATTTGTAATTAAAATGTTATAGATTTTTTAAAAATTGAAATTTAAATGTTTAAATTCAAGCACAATATAGAATGAAATGAAATGAGATGAGATGTGATTTTATTTAGATTTAATTTATTTTTATTAATTATGTTATGATTACACGTAAGGTGTTAGGTGATTTTATCAGCCTAATGAATATGATATATTAATCAATATAGATTAAAGATTAAGAAGAATTAAATCTTTTTGAAGTGTGTTAAGACTCAATAATTATTTTCAATTTTTCACCAAAAATTTAGGGGTCTTATTAAAATTTCATTTTAAGAAATTATATTATGAATTTGCAAGATATTTCAAGTGTTTTCTTTCTTCAAAATAAGGTTTTTATTAGGAAATTCTTTTATCTTATGATTAGTACATTTTAAATAATAAATACCCCAAAATTCATTAAAATCACAAAAAATCATTAAAAA
The DNA here is from genome assembly GCA_000404065.3 of Pinus taeda. Classification (NCBI taxonomy): domain Eukaryota; kingdom Viridiplantae; phylum Streptophyta; class Pinopsida; order Pinales; family Pinaceae; genus Pinus; species Pinus taeda. The sequence continues at coordinate 45,193 of APFE030989980.1, forward strand.
ATTAAAAAAATTCAATAAAACTCTAAATTTCCTCATTCTTTGTGTTTTCTTTGTTTTGTTTTGAAACCTCAAAATTTTGATGCATAGTGGAATATTAGCGCTTGGCCTTTTCTTCCTTCTTATTTGTGAAACTCCTTGAAGTATTAATATTCTGGGGATAATAGGGTATTATTTTAACTAATGAATGATTTCACAATAGTAAATAACAATATTGAATGTCATGATACCTCAATATCAAAATATTGAAACCTTTTGTAAATCACTCAAATCCTCGACATGCCAACTTGTTGATAGTCTGATATGGTCTAGTTTCTAATACTCTAATATGGTCTAGTTTCTAATACTCTAATATGGCGAGGTTGTTGGTTTGACGATATGGCCAATATCTTAGTGTTTCCACAATCGCTTATAGATAATTTTATATAACTAAAACTCTACAAAACTCTGATAATTCAAGAAAAAAATAGAAAGCTGTATAAAAATAATTGAGATTTTCTTAATTCTAATTAAAAATACTAAAGAAATATATAAAAATTTCCAAAAGTTATTATTTAAAAAAAAATACTTTTCAAAATTAAATTAATCTCAACCTATAGAATTGATTTGGGCCTCAACATGAAAGTGTAACTCTAAGTTTACCTCATGCACCCAAAATAGAGAGGTTGAGCCTATGTCAGTTATGACTCTAGAGACTTTGGTTGAATCTTTGTTAATTATGATTGCACTTCAAACTTTTTGCAAGTTGTCCCTTGCATATCCAAATAAAGGTTAAACATTATGATTACTCAACCATTTTTTTCAAATCTTGGGCTATAAATACTATTATGTGTAACTCTAAGTTTACCTCATGTAGCTGAAAAAAAGAGGTTGAGCCTATGTCAGTTATGATCACACTAGAGACTTTGGTGGTATCTTTGTTAATTATGATTGCACTTCAAACATTTTCAAGTTGTCCCTTGCATATCCAAACAAAGGTTAAACCTTATGATTACTCAACCATTTTCTTCAAATCTTGGGCTAGAGACTATTATGTGAGCCTATGTGGTAAGCCCAGTATTTGTAATTATTTATTACAACATTTAAATAAACTGAACATGACTATTGAAGTTTTAATATTATTATTTTTACTAAATGTGCATTAAGCAATGATTTTATGACTTACATGTAAACTATCACATGTCAGGTAATTAGGGTAGGTGGTTACCTATCCCTAACTACTTCCAAGAAGATTTATTCTCCAAGATCAAGAGGGTATGGGGTGTTTGGGATAGGAGAGGAGAGGACAAAGGAGAGAAGAAACTGGAGGAAAAAGATTTGTGTTGATATGTCAGATATAGGGTTTATAAGCTATGTCTGGTGAGGACCAGATGGCTATGATAAGACTGCTAGTCTTACTGCATTGAGCAACAGCTCGGGGGGAGACTCAGGCTTGGAAGCAAGTCTCAAGGTTGGGAGGAAAATTTGGTAAATTATAGTTGTTTTGGACCAAATAAGTAGCCTGTGAATTTTTTTTTTTCACTTGCTGGTTCACGGATACCCTGGTTCTGAGTGGACGCCACCCGAAGAGCATCAACACCCCTCGGCCTATTTACTGACCTAACCCCAAGAGCTTTCAGGATTCAACCCTCTGACCTCCCATTGGCGAGGCACTTGATTTGACCGATTGAGCTAACTCTTGGGGCTTAAGTAGCCTGTGAATTAATTCCAAGAACATATAATATTCTTTACTTCTTGAGAGTTAATTGCATATCAAAGAGAAGTGCTTATGCTAATTAATAACAAGTTCTTGAAGTAGAATAATGCATACTGGTTAAACTGTTCAGTTAGGGTATTTTGAAATAGAATAAGTGTTATGTTGGTAATTAGTATAACTTGAAAAAATGTTTTATGCTAATAAATGATAAGGTGCTTTAACGAAGACAAGAATGAGTGTCTTCTGGAACAAATATATAACCGTGGTATACATGAAACCTGAAACCAGGATTTGGCGTTCTACTAAAGGAATTGACTGAACTAGTAAATTTAGAGGATAGGTGCCTACCTATGAACTGTACAAGTAGGAAAAAAAAACTTGAAGACAATGTGTGTAGCCTAATAAAATAAGAGCAATAGAACTTTCGAAGGGGATTCTTTCCCTAGGGTTACATAGGTAAACCCTCTGAGGTCAGAGTAAAACCAAATCACTAAATAAATACCAAAATTAAAACCTATGAGAGCTTACAACACACTCTTTCACTATAAAAAAAACTAACAAGAAACGATTACAGTTAAAATGTTGGGTCGAAGAGTCGACCCTCTTTCTACCAATTTCATTTAATAGAAAAGTGAAGGGTCTCGATCGTAAGTTGGATTTAACTAATTAAAGATTAAACTAGCCAACTACAAATTGTAGACAAGGGTATTCACCGTAAGTAAAAATTACCCAATTGAGAGTACGCAATAACGAATCAAATAACTTAGGAAAAGTTACCAAACCACAAGAGCCGAAATTTATATTTCATAAGGGTTGACAGAAAACAAGCCCCAAATCTTTGAAGAGCATGCATAAATTCAACCACAAAGAATGGAAAATAGAATACCCTTCTTCTATATTAAACACCAGATTAACCCTTCATTTCCAATATAAATTATAAGATAAAAAATACATGGAAATCTGGAATCATGTCCAGACAAGTTTCAAACTAGGAAGAGGATTCCAAGTATGTGAATTGAGTCCTCGAACGAGGAATAAACATTGTCATAATTAATTACAATTATCCAGGTAAATCCTTGCATCAGAATTTGACCAAAACCAATATGAAGGTCTTAGAATGAAAATAAAATGAGTATATTAAAGCGGTCACAAAGGAAATGACTCTCTGCCTCATAAGGCTCAGAAAGTCCCAAACCCACATCCAAGAAAACTCTGTAAACAATATTCATGTTACCCAGAGGTAGAAGTAAAGGCGGGTCCACAACCTTGAAACCAGCTACCGGAAGGGGACCTCACCATCACAAAAACATCATCAAGCAACATGAAGACTCCTTTGGTACCTTGCAATCACCAGAGAAAAATTTAGAAGGGAGTACGCGTATATTGTAGGATTGGAAGCAAATAAAGCATAGAAATAGAAAACCCCATACCTAGTTTGAGATTGAACCTCGATGCGGTAGCTCCACAATAGAATCGTTGAAGCCCTCCTTCACCTTTCTAGTAGTTCAAGCAAGGTATATTATCATCTACATCAGAGAATCCTGAGTATGGTAAGGGAAATAAAGAAAGGGTAATGGTATGGACCTGCAAGTTACCAAAGCCGAGCACGAAACTAGAACATGAAGTCAAAGACGCAACGAAACGGCAAATTAGCAACCCACGAAAAAAACAACAAGGTAACTTAAGTCCTTTCACCATTGGATCAAACCCCGTAACGGAGAACCATCAATGCCAAGGTGCAAAAATTGAGGTGGAATGAACAACTGGAGAGCTCAATGAATCATCCATAATTCCTGATCCCGCTAACTCACGATGGACCAAGATCAACATTAGGATTCCATTAATAATATGGTACTGGGTAGATCTCCAAATCCGTAACCGTATTACGTGTAAACCTTTACCATTAATTATTTTACACAAACCAATACCATGTATATAAATGTATTCAATACAAGTGTAATGTGTCAAGACTGTAATAAATGGAGTATAGTTATTCGAACAGTGTAAGGTTGGTGTATATAAACAATTTAAGAAGTGTAATGATGTCACACATAAACGCATAATTGATGCTATAAATATTACATTGCATGCAGAATATAATTAACATAAGTAAAAAAAAAATTATTTACATTCTGCATGTTATTTAGAGTTATGACAAGTGGTATCAGAGCACTGAGGTTACAAATCTGAGACATCTGGAAATAAAAGACAGACAATAATTGTGATGTGCAGAGAGAAAGAAAGAAAGAAATAAAGCAGTCAACATGAGGAGGTCCGGAATTATAGCCCACATACTAGTGATAGGAATAGGATTGACTTCTTTTCAAGAAGGCAATCCCAAAGTATGGGTACAGTTGGGGGAGGAACCATGCAATCCTTGAAACTATGCAAGAAATGAAATATGAGATGGCCCGACTGTGGGTAGATAATGAAAGGCTAATGCAGGAGTAGGAAAAGATTATGAAGAGTCTATTTGATAGACAGAATTAGCGATATCCAATTCCCAGCCCAGAGCATGGGAAAATGACTAGCGAACAAGAATTTTGAACAGAGTATTTAGGGACTGAAGGAGGTGAAGAAAATCAAACAGATAAATCTAATAATGCATCAGAACACAAAACATAGAAAAGAAAAAAAATAGAACTGCAAGGAGAATTACGGAAAGTAAAACCTCACCTCTTTGATAGTGAGTAGGAAGAGGCAGCTGAAGCCTGGCTTATTAATAGGAATAAGTACTTTCAACTGTATAAATATGACGATAACTTAAAATCTCACTTCGTCATCTTCCAGCTACAAGGAAAGGCCACCCTGTGGTGGGAAGAAGTAAAGACTATGCGTGGAGTGAGTGAGTAGAGCATAACTTGGGAAAGATTTCAAAGACATTTTAAGGAAAAATACTTAACTGAAGGATTTTATGATGAAAAGGCAAAAGCGTTTCACAATCTTCGATTGGGTCAACTATCTATAGATGAGTTCATCACAAAATTTACATCCTTACTTTGATATGTTCCTTACATACGGGAGGAAAAGGAAAAGGTGTAGTGATTTATCAGTAGTCTGCCACTGTTCATGAAAGAGTGTCTCGAGTTCGATAACCCAAAGACCATGGACGAAGTTACATGAAAAGCTTGGATATGCTATCAACAAAATAGGCAAAAGGGAGATATGGGGAAAAGATGGATTGATAAAAAGGGAATTAAGTTTGCTACTAGCAACAAGGGAAATAAATCCATAAACAATAAGGGACCCCATAAAGGGAAAGTAAATAGAAATTAATCCAGATTCAAACTTCCAAATGAAACAAAAACTAATGAGAAATTAGGCAGAACTAAGGTAGAAATGGCAGCAAGACCCCCAGTACAGTGTTGGGGATGTGGAGGACCAAATTATGTAAAAAAATTTCCCAACCAAAAGGGGACTAATCAGATTGCACAGATTCAGGAAGCATCAACTGTAGGATAAGTGGCTAGAAGCATTCCAAAAATCAATGCTGCTCTTGAAGATCATCAGGTAGAATACCAGCCAACCGTGGTGGAATTTGAAAGTAAAATATTCAACCAAACTATATCTATTTTAATTGACCCATGAGCTACTTTGATTTATATTAGACCTAATATAGTAGAACAATGTTGGTTGCAAGCTATTAAGTTTAAGAGTCCTTGGTTAGTACAACTAACCACAGGGGAAAAGATAAGGGTGTTGGCAAAGGTCAACAACTGCCCCTTAAAAATAGAAGGTTAGACTCTTGTAGCATACTTGAATGTATTGCCCCTAGGATCATATGACATCCTAATAGGCATGGATTGGTTGGAAAAGAATTGGTCTCTCTTTAATTGTAAAATCAAAGCTATTAGTTATATGGATGAAGAGGGAAGGAGGAAGGAAATTCAAGGCATATTAAGATCCCTAAAATTAACACCAGTAATAGCCTCTCAGTTAACAAGGTGTATCATAAAAGGATGTCAAATCTATGAGATATAGGTAGGATATGCTAACCCCAAAGAAAAATTTGTTTATATAGAAAATATACTTGTAATATAGAATTTTCCAGATGTATTTCCATAGGATATTCTGGGACTTCCTCCGAAAGGATATATAGACTTTAACATTCAGTTGATTCTAGGAGCTACTCTGGTATCCCGAGCTCCCTATCGCATGAGTGTACCAGAGTTGATAGAATTAAAAATGTAGGTACAAGAACTGTTTGATAAAATGTACATTCGTCCAAGCATATCACCTTAGGGAGCCCCGATGTTTTTTGTTAAGAAAAAGGATGTAACCTTGTGAATGTGCATGGACTATCACCAGTTAAATAAGTTGATCATTAAAAATAAATACTTGTTACCTTGTACAAACGATTTGTTCAATTAGGTGAGAGGAGAGACTGTGTTTTCAAAGACCAACCTCCATTCAGGTTACCATCAGATCAGAATCAAGGAAGAAGATATAGAAAAGACAACCTTTCGAAATCGTTACGAACATTATGAGTTTGTTGTGTTGCACTTTGGGCTAACTAATACCCCTATAACCTTCATGTGTCTCATGAAAAGTATTTTCCACCAGTATTTGGATAAATTTGTGTTGTTTTTTATATATGACATTCTAATTTATTCTTGGAATATAGAGGAACATAAGGAACATCTCTGTATAATTTTGCAAATCTTAAGAGAACATCAATTGTACGTGAAGTACAATAAATGTTATTTCTTCAAAGAACAAATTCAGTTCCTAGGACATGTCATTACCAAGGATGGAAATGCTATGGACCCAGAAAAGATAAAGATTATAGTGGAATGACCACTACCAAAGGATGTGGCAGATATAAGGTCATTCATGGGACTAGCCAAGTACTACAGGCGATTCATCGAAGGATTTTCCATGGTGGCATATCCCATCACCTCTCTGCAAAAAAATGGAAAAACTTTTGGACCATGGAATGTCAAAAGGGCTTTGATCAGCTTAAGCATTTAGTTACCTTCACACTTATTTTGAGCATTGCAGACCCAAACAAGGATTACGCTATTTGTACAGATGCTAGCAAGAAGGTGTTGGTGGCATACTAATGCAGTAAGGCACAATGATTGCTTATGAGTCTAGGAAACTTAAGGAATATGAGAAAAAAATATTCAGCCTATGACTTGGAGCTAACAATAGTCATTCATGAATTAAAGATGTGGTGACATTACTTGATGGGTAAGAAATTTATTTTAATGACTGACCATCATAGTTAAATTAACTATTTCAAGCAGCCCACTTTGAATGCTAGGCAAGCTTGTTGTGTCAACTTTCTAAGTGAATTTGATTTTGAAATCAAGCACTTGAAAGGTAACGAAAATCGAGTCGCGGATGCCTTAAGTTGGAAGGTACACTGTATATATGAGGTCTCATTCTGTGAAGTGCAGACTACCTTCAATGAGATAATTAAAGAAGCAACCATGCTAGACCCGAAATATAATTTTTTATGGAAGCAAGCTAAAATTTCAAACAACATTGAACAACCATTGGGATATAAGGAAAATTAGGAAAATATGATAATTTTTAAAGGAAGAATATGTACCTAACCAGAAAAATATTAAAGACTTAATTTTAGATGAATATCATAAAATTCTGTATACAGGCGACCCCAGATACTAGAAATTAATTACTACACTTAGAAAAGAATATTTGTGGCATGGTATGAAGAAAGAGCTCGCTGAGTATTTGGCTCACTGTTTGGAATATCAACAAGTGAAAATAGAACATCATCACCGAGCTGGATTGCTTCACCCATTACCTATTCTGGAATGGAATGTGAAACCATTTCCATTGATTTTATCACAGGGCTGCCTGAGTCTAAAAAGCAGAATGACTTGATAATGGTGGTAGTGGATAAAGTGAGCAAGTCTGCTCATTTATACCAGTACAGTCAACCTACAAGGCTGTACAAATTGCTAACATATTCATTCAAACTGTTTTTAGATTACATGGATTACCGAAGATCATAATTTCCAATTGAGATGTAAAATTTACATTAGTTTTTTGGAAAGCCCTATTTGAAGGATTAGGCACACAACTGCATTTCAACACTTCTTACCATCCTCAAATGGATGGGCAGACCGAGTGAGTAAATAAAGTAGTAGGAGACATGCTGCGAACTTATGTAATGCAACAACCATCTAAATGGGAGGATTACTTACATCTGGTAGAATTTTCTTACAACAACGGTTACCATATGTCACTAAAAATTAGTCCATTTGAAGTATTATATGGTCACAAATGCAGAACACCCTCAAGTTGGGGTGGGCCAGAGGATAAATTGATGTTAGGACCGAACATGTTAAAGGAAATTGAGGAGATGGTTAAAATTGTACGTTCTAATTTAAAGGCCTCTCAATACCAACAAAATAACTTTGCTGACCAGAAGAGAAATTTCTGGGAATTTCAAGTTGGAGATCATGTTTATGTTCATGTACAAATTGGACCGGTGGCCCACCAGCTCGCTTTCCCCATCCACATACTTGTGCACAATGTTTTCCACGTTACTGTGTTAAATAAATATATGTATGATCCCAAACATATCATCAATTAGCTGGATACAGGTAATTTGATCTTCAATAAATCTTGCCAAGACAAATTGCTAAGGAAAGAAATTGACTAAAATTTTTGTTTTGTGTAGGTCGAACTAGAAGGTGAGTTCTCATTCAAACCACTAGTTATACTCGATCGGTGAGAAGTAATGTTGCAGAAACGATTTATCACCCAAGTTAAAGTGCAGTGGCAGCACTTTGGGCTAGAGGAAGCCATGTGGGAGGATGAACAAGTTATGAGGGAAACTTGTCCAAATTAATTTGCAGCAGAAAAACATCGGGACGATGTTTAATTTTATGGGGGAACGTGTGATGACCCCAGTATTTGTAATTATTTATTACTACAGTTAAACAAATTGAACATGACTATTTAAGTTTTAATATTATTATTTTGATTAAATGTTCATTAAGCAATGATTTTATGACTTACATGTAAATTATCACATGTCAAGTAGTTAGGGTAGGTAGTTACATATCCCTAACTACTTCCAAGAATATTTGTTCTCAAAGATCAAGAGGGTATGGGTTATTTGAGATAGGAGAGGAGAGGATAAAGGAGAGAGGAAACTGGATGAAAAATCTCTGTGATGATATGTCAGACAGAGGGTTTATATGCTATGTTTGGTGAAGACCAGATGGCTATGATAAGACTTCTAGTCTTACTGCATTGAGCAATAGCTCGGGGGGAGAGTCACGCTTGGAAGAAAGTCTCAAGGTTGGGAGGAAAATTCGGTAAATTATAGTTGTTATGGACTAAATAAGCAGCCTGTGAATTAAGTCCAAGAAAACATAAGTATTCTTTACTTCTTGAGAGTTAATTGCATATCAAAGAGAAGTGCTTATGGTGATTAATAACAGGTTCTTGAAGTAGAATACTGTATACTGATAAATACTTGTATGTCTGGAAATAAAAGTGGTTAAACTATTGAGTTAGGGTATTATGCAACATAATAAGTGTCATGTCAGTAATTAGTAGAACCTGAACGGATGTTTTATGCTAATAAATGATTAGATGCTTAAACGAAGACAAGAATGAGTGTCTTCTAGAACAAATATATAACCATGGTATACATGAAACCTGAAACCAGGATTTGGCATTCTACTAAAGGAATTGATTGAACCAGTAAATTTAGAGGATAGACACCTACCTATGAACTGTATAAACAAGAAAAAAACTTGAAGACAATGTGTGAAGCCTACTAAAATAAGAGCAACAAAACTTTTGAAGGGGATTCTTTCCCTAGGGTTATATAGGTAAACCCTATGGGGTCAAAGTAAAACCTAATCACTAAATAAATACCAAAATTAAAACCTACGAGAGCTTACAACACACTCTTTCACTGTATAAAAAAGATGACAGGAAACGATTACAGTGGAAATGCTGGGTCGAAGAGCTGACCTTCTTTCTACCAATTTCATTTAATAAAAAAGAGAAGGGTCTCGGTTGTAATCTGGATTTAACTAATTAAATATTAAACCAACGAACTACAAATTGTAGACAAGAGTATTCGTCGTAAGTAAAAATCACCCAACTAAGAGTATGCAATAATGAATTAAAGAACTCAGGAAAAGCTGCCAAACTGCACGAGCTGAAATTTATATTTCATAAGGGATGACAAAAAACAAGCCCCAAATCTCTGAAGAGCATGCATAAATTCAACCACAGAGAATGGAAAACAGAATACCCTTCTCCTATATTAAACGCCAGATAAACCCTTCATTTCCAATATAAATTATAAGACGAAAAATACATTAAAAGCCGGAATCGTGCCCAGACAAGTTTCAAAACTAGGAAGAGCATTCCAAGTATGTGAATTGAGTCCTCAAATGAGGAATAAACACTCTCATAATTATTTACAATTATCCAAGTAAATCCTTGCATCTGAATTTGACCAAAAATAATATGAAGGTCTTAGACTGAAAATAAACTGAGTATATTAAAGCAGTCACAAAGGAAATGACTCTCTGCCTCATAAGGCTCAGAAAGTCCCAAACCCACATCCAAGAAAACTTTGTAAACAATGTTCATGTTACTCGGAGGCAGAAGTAAATGCGGGTACGCAACCTTTGAACCAACTACTGGAATGGGACCTCGCCATCGCAAAAACATCGTCGAGCAAGATGAAGACTCCTTTGGTACCCTGCAATCACTAAAGCAATAGTTAGAAGGTAGGACAAATATATTGTAGGCTTGGAAAAAATAAAGCATAGAAACAAAAGCCACCATAGCTGGTTTGAGATTGAACCTCAATGTGGCGGCTCCACAACAGAACCGTTGAAACCCTCCTTCACCTTTTTGGTAGCTTCTGCAAGGTATATTACTATCTACAATAGAGAATGTTGAGTACAGTAAGGGAAATATATGCAGGGTAAGGGTATGGACCTGAAAGTTACCAAATCCAAGCTTGGAACTGGAACACGAAGTCAAAGGTGGAGCGAAATGGCGGATTAGCAACCCACGAACAAACCAACAAGGTAGGTTAAGTCCTTTCACCATTGGATCAAACCTTGCAGCGGAGACTGTTGATGCCAAGGTGCAATGGTCAAGGTGGAACTAACAACTGGAGAGCGTAATGAATCATCCAGAATTCCTGATCCCGCCAACTCACATTGGACTAGGATCAACATTGGGATTCCATTAATAATATAGTACTGGGTAGATCTCCAAATCCGTAACCGTATTACGTGTAAACATTTACGATTAATTCTTGTACGCAAACCAATACCATGTATATAAATGTATTCGATATAAGTGTAATGTGTCAAGACTGTAATAAATGGAGTATAGTTATTCAAACAGTGTAAGGTTGGCGTATATAAACAATTTAAGCAGTGTAATGATGGCACACATAAACATATAATCGATGCTATAAATATTACATTGCATGCGGAATATAATTAACATAAGTAAAAAAAATAATTGTTTACATTCTGCGTTTTATTTAGACTTATGAAAAGTGGTATTAGAGCACTTAGATTACAAAGTTGAGACTTCTGGTAATAAAAGACTAACAATAATTATGATGTGCAAAGAGAAAGAATGAAAGGAAGTAGTTAGCATGAGGAGGACTGGAATTGCAGGCCAAAGAGCAGTGATAGGAACAAGACCGATTTATTTTCAAGAAGCCAATCCTGAAGTATGGGTACAGTTGGGGGAAGAACCACGCAATACCAACACTGCAATATTGGAAACTGTGCAAGAACTGAAAGATTAGATGGCCCCACTACGACCAGATAGTGAAAGGCTAATGCAGGAGTAGGAAAAGCTTATGATGAGTCTATCTGATAGAAAAAATCAATGACAGTCAATTCTCATCCCAGAGCATAGGAACATGACTGATGAACAAGAATTTCGAATAGAGTATTTAGGGACTGAAGGAGGTGAAGAAAATCAAGAAGAGAAATCTGATAATAAATCAGAACACAAAACACAGAAAAGACAAAAATTTAGAACCACAAGGAGAATTCCGAAAAACAAAACATCCTCTCTTTGATGGTGAGCAGGAAGATGTAGCTGAAGCCTGGCTTATTAATATGAATAAGTACTTTCAACTGTATGAATACAACCATAAATTAAAAGCTCTCTTGGCCATCTTCCAGCTGCAAGGAAAGGCTACCCTATGGTGGGAATAAGTAAAGATCGTGTGTGGAGTGAGCGAGCAGAGCATAACTTGGGAAAGATTTTAAAGGTATTTTAAGGAAAAATACTTAACTGAAAGATTTTATGATGAAAAGGAAAAATATTTTAATGATCTTTGATTGGGTCAGTTGTCTATGGATGAGTTCATCACAAAATTTACATCCTTACTTCGATATGTTCCTTACATACGAGAGGAAAAGGCAAAGGTGCAACGATTTATCAGTAGTCTGATGTTGCTCATGAAAGAGTGTCTCGAGTTCGATAACCCAAAGACCATGGACGAAGTTATATGAAAATCTCGGATATGCTATCAACAAAATAGGCAAAAGGAAGATATGGGGAAAAAATGGACTGATAGAAAGGGAATTAAGTTTCCTATTGGCAGCAAGGGAAATAAATCCATAATGAATAAGGGACCCCATAAAGGACAAGTAAATAGAAAATAATCCAAATTCAGACTACCAAATGAATCCAAAACTAATGAGAAATTAGGCAGAACTGAGGTAGAAATGGCAGCAAGACCCCCAGTACAGTGCTGGGGATATGGAGGACCACATTATGTCAAAAATTGTCCCAAACGCAAGGTGACTAATAAGATTACACAGATTCAGAAAGCATCAACTGTAGGAGAAGTGGCCAGAAGCATTCCAAAAATCAATGCTACCCTTGAAGACCATCAGGAAGAATAGCAGCGAATCATGGTGGAATTTGAAGGTAAAAGCTTCGACCAGACTATATCTATTTTAGTTGACCAAGGAGCTACTTTGAGTTATATTAGCCCTAAGATAGTAGAAAAATGTTTCTTTCAAGCTGTTAAGTTTAAGAGTCATTGGTTAGTACAAATAGCCATAGGGGCAAAGAGAAGGGTGTTGGTCAAGGTCAACAACTGCCCCTTAAAAATAGCAGGTCAATCTCTTGTAGCAGAACTGAATGTACTACCCCTAGGATCATATGACATCCTAATAGGCATGGATTGGTTGGAAAAGCATTGGTCTCTCATTAATTATAAAACAAAGGATATTAGTTATATGGATGAAGAGGGAAGGAGGCAGGAAATTCAAGGCATATTAAAACCCCTAAAACTAAGACCAATAATAGCCTCATAGTTAGAAAAGTGTATCAGAAAAGGATGTCAAATCTATGTGGTACAACTAGGATATGCTAATTCGAAAGAAAAATCTGTTTTTCAAGAAAATATACCTATAATATAAAATTTTTTGGACGTATTTCCTGAGGAGATTCTGGGACTTCCTCCGAAAAGAGATATAGACTTTACCATTGAGTTGATTCTAGGAGTTTCTCTGACATCCTGAGCTCCCTATCGCATAAGTGTACTGGAGTTGATAGAATTAAAAATGTAGTTACAAGAACTGCTTTATAAAAAGTACATTCGACCAAGCATATTACCTTGGGGAGCCCCGGTGCTTTTTGTTAAGAAAAAGGATGGAACCTTGCAAATGTGCATGAACTATCGCTAGTTAAATATGATCACCATTAAAAATAAATACTGTTTACCTTGTATAGACAAGTTGTTCAATCAGGTGAGAGGAGTGACCATGTTTTCAAAGATCGACCTCCATTCAGGTTACCATCATATCAGAATCAATGAAGAAGATATAGCAAAGACAACCTTTCAAACTCATTACAGACACTATGAGTTCGTTGTGTTACCCTTTTTGCTAACTAATGCCTCCACGACCTTCATGTGTCTCATGAACAGTATTTTCCACCAATATTTGTATAAATCTATGTTGATTTTTATAGATGACATTCTAATTTATTCTCGAAATAGAGAGGAACATAAGGAGCATCTATGTATATTTTTTCAAATCTTAAGAGAACATCAATTGTACGCCAAGTACAACAAATGTTATTTCTTCAAAGAACAAATTCAATACCTAGGACATGTCATTACCAAGGATGGAATTGTTGTGGACCCGGAAAAAAAAATACTATAATGGAATGGCGAGTACCAAAGGATGGGTGGATATAAGGTCATTCGTGGGACTAGCTGAGTACTACAGGCGATTCGTCGAAGAATTTTCTAGGGTGGCATATCCCATCACCTCTCTGAAAAAAAAGGGAAAAACTTTTAAGTGGACCGTGGAATGTCAAAAGAGCGTTGATCAGCTTAAGCATTTACTTACCTTTGCACCTATTTTGAGCATTGCATACCCAAACAAGGATTACACAGTTTGTACAGATGCCAGCAAGGAAGGCGTTGGTGGCATACTAATGCAGGTAGGCAGAGTGATTGCTTATGATTCTAGGAAACTTAAGGAATATGAGAAAAAAATATTCAACTTACGACTTGGAGCTAATAACAATCATTCATAGATTAAAGATGTGGCGACATTATTTGATGGGTAAGAAATTTATTTTAATGACTGACCATCATTGTTTAATTAGCTATTTCAAGCAGCCTAATTTGAATGTTGGGCAAGCTCGTTGGGTCGAATTTCTAAGTGAATTTGATTTTGAATTCAAGCACTTGAAAGGTAATGAGAACCGGGTCGTAGATTCCTTAAGTTGGAGGGTACACTATATATATTTGGTCTCTTTCTGTGAAGTGCAGACTACCTTCAATGAGCTGATTAAAGAAGCAACCATGCTAGGCCCAGAATATAAATTTTTATGGAAGCAAGCTAAAATTTCAAACAACAATGAATAACAATTGGGATATGAGGTAAATGAGGAAGGTATGATGATTTTCAAAGGAAGAATTATGTACCTAACCAGAAAAATATTAAAGACTTAATTTTAGATGAATATCATAAAATTCCATATGCAAGCTACCCCGGATACCATAAATTAATTACTATACTTAGAAAGGAATATTTATGGCCTAGTATGAAGAAAGAGGTGGATGAGTATTTGGCTCATTGTTTGGAATGTCAACAAGTGAAAACAGGACATCGTCACCCAGCCGGATTGCTTCAACCGTTGCCTATTCCAGAATGGAAATGGGAAACAATTTCCATTGGTTTTATCATAGGGTTTCCTAAGTCTAAAAAGCAGAATGATTCGATAATGGTGGTAGTGGATAAGTTGAGAAAGTATGATCATTTCATACCAGTACAATCAACCTATAATGCTATACAAATTGCTAACATATTCATGCAAACTATTTTTAGATTACATGGATTACCGAAGATCATAATTTCTGATCAAGATGTAAAATTTACATCAGCTTTTTGGAAAGCCCTATTTGAAGGATTAGGCACACAACTACATTTCAGCACTGCTTACCGCCCTCAAACAGATGGGCAGACCGAGCAAGTAAATCAAGTAGTAAAAGACATGTTGTAAACTTATGTAATGAAGCAACCATCTAAATGTGAGGATTACTTACATCTGGTATAATTTGCTTACAACAAATGTTACGATACATCACTAAAAATGAATCCATTTGAAGTATTATATGGCTGCAAATGTAGGACACCCTCAAGTTGGGACGGGCCAGAGGATAAATTGATGTTAGGAGCAGACATGTTAAAGGAAATGGAGGAGATGGTTAAAATGGTACGTTCTAATTTAAATGCTGCTCAAGACCGACAAAATAATTTTGCTAATCGGAAGAGAAATTTCTGGGAATTTCAAGTTGGGGATCATGTTTACGTTTGTGTACAGGCCAAGAAAAGTACACTACAATGGAGCGGATGTGCTAAGTTAGCACCTCGACTTTGTGACCCTTTTCAAATCCTAGCTCGAATTGGACTAGTGGCCTACCAGCTCGCTTTTCACAGCCACATACATGTGCACAATGTTTTCAATGTTTCTGTGTTAAAGAAATATATATATGATCCCAAACATATCATCAATTGGTAGGATATATAGGTAATTAGATCTTCAATAAATCATTCCAAGACAAATTGCCAAGGAAAGAAACTGATTGAAATTTTTGATTTGTGTAGGTTGAACCGGAAGGCGAGTTCTCGGTTAAACCACTAGTTATACTCGATCGGAGAGAAGTAATGGTGTGGAAATGAGTTATCACCCAAGTTAAAGTGCAGTGGCAACACTTTGGGCTAGAGTAAGCCCCCTGGGAGGATGAACAATTTATGAGGGAAAGTTGTCCAAATTTATTTGCAGCAGAAAAACATCGGGACAATGTTTAATTTTATGGGGGAAGGTGTGATGACCCTAGTATTTGTAATTATTTGTTACTGCAGTTAAACAAACTGAACATGACTATTTAAGTTTTAATATTATTATTTTGATTAAATGTGCATTAAGAAATGATTTTATGACTTACATGTAAACTATCACATGTTAGGTAGTTAGGGTAGGCGGTTACCTATCCCTAACTACTTTCAAGAAGATTTATGCTCCAAGATCAAGAGGGTATGGGGTACCTAAGATAGGAGAGGAGAGGATAAAGGAGAGAGGAAATTGGAGGAAAAATATTTGTGTTGATATGTCAGAGAGAGGGTTTATACACTATGTTTGGTGAAGAACAAATGGTTATGATAAGACTACTAGTCTTACTGCATTGAGCAACAGCTCGGGGGGAGACTCACGCTTGGAATAAAGTCTCAAGGTTGGGAGGAAAATTCGGTAAATTATAGTTGTTTTGGACCAAATAAGTAGGTTTTGAATTAGTTCCAAGAATAGATAAGTATTATTTACTTCTTGAGAGTTAATTTCATATCAAAGGGAAGTGCTTATGATGATTAATAATAGGTTTTGAAGTAGAATAATGTATCTTGATAAATACTTGTATGTCTGGAAATAAAAGTGGTTAAACTATTGAGTTAGGGTATTTTTAAATAAACAATGTAAACTTTGAAACGGGAACTATAAACTCAAAAAGGGAACTCTGGCCAAAAAATTCCAAAAAAACATCAAAAACAGTGCTAAAAACGAAAAGTGTGTATACTGGAATAATGGTTTTTTTTTTAGGGCTAATTTTGAACATGTTTTAAAAATGGCAGTGAAAAAAAATTTTCGTGCAAAATATAGCTTGAAAATGAAAAAGTGATTATACTGGAACGATGATTTTTTTTTAGGGTCAATCTTCAAAATTTTAAAAAAATGTATTATGATCTAACAACATAAAAGTGTCTCTAACTTCTCATTTAACACCATATTGGAAATCAAAAATTTTTTATTTAAGGACGATGCATACATCAGTGAATCTAAACCGTCTAAACATTATTCAAATCACTCAATATTTTCTTGCATGCCATCATAATTCACATCTTCAGATGAGTCACTGGATGCTGATGAAGATGTTCCATATTCTTATCTTTCATCAACTAGTGCCCCATTTGAGTCCACATGCATGCCCATCATTTCAGGTTTCAAAATTCTTCTAGATCTATGACTGGTTTCAGTAGACTCCTATCTCAATATTTTTCCTTCTAGTAACAACCTTTTCAGAATCTCTATCGTCTTGAAGCGAACAGTTCCCCTCTTTGTTAAATTGAAGTCATAAACAAGTATGTCAACATCCTTCAATTTCAATATCTCTGTGCGACGACGATTTATATTCGTACCCCTTCTTTTTCTCTTTCCGCCATTTTTTTTGTCAACTACCATCTCTGGCTTATACACACCATTGAATGGGTGTGTATTTGTGGCATACCAATGTACTTCAACACTTGTAACATCCTCATTTTCTGTAAAGACCTTTATAACTTTAGTAACCCAGAATGGATAGCCAATGGGATCTCCATCTGCTAGCACTGTGATCATGCAACCCTCCTTAATATCTTGTACTGAACCCCTGTAAAGGTCTTCCATGGCCTCACGTTGTGCACGAGATCTTCTGGAACCAATATACATCTCTCTTTCCTCTGCCTATGAAGAATTAATAATACCTTGAGATTGTTGTTGTTCAACAATGTTTATTTCCTCATATGCATTCAACACATTTTGTGGCCAGATAAATGGATTTTTCAAAGGTATATCTTCATTTGTTGTTGTTGAAATGATATCACTTTGATTATTGAAAAATGACTCCCACCAAATTGAGTCAGCAATGTCAAAGTACTCATATGTATATCTAATACATTTTTTAATTTCTTCTAGGCAATCAGAATCATTTATATCTCTATTTTGTTTGTGTGCATTATGAACTTCACCAACCGATTGTAATAACAATATTTTTGATGCAAATATTGGATGATTTGGAATGAACTTCAAAAATTGCAAACCTGATGACGGTGCCCATTCTGCAGTAGTTGAATACTTCTTGCCCCATATTAGTGTTTTCCCATCACCTTTTTTGATATGAAATTGATGTTGGAAGCTAATGTTATTAAGTTGTTCAATGCATTTCCCCTCACCATATGATCCCATAATAAACCTTCGCATGTCAACAGTTTCTTCCAACACATCAAAAGTAGGCTCTGGCATATCTGATTGCTTAATGCATTCAATTAATGATGGCAAGCTCCCAACTTCCTTCCTCAATGTGACTGAAAAACAACTGAACATCTGATCATTATGGTCATGAGTGTGCCCAACAAGAAGGAAACCAACCTTTACCTTCTGAAAAATTCTCAATTCAACAAGCATGTCTAGATATCCAAAAACAACCTGATTTTTTCTTTCACGGCAAGTTTTGTCCAATTGTAGATACAAAACTTCAGGAAGATTACCAGACCAATGAGGAAGCACATCATGAATTATGGTTATGGTAAGATTTGCATCATTATGAATATTTGGAGCTGTGAAGTACACCTTTGGCAACATTTTCCCATTGAAGAACATACAACCGACCAAGTGATACTGAATAAAATTTTCCTGTTGTAAATTTTTGGGTGTGCGAACAAAATGTGGTAAAAGTGTTTTCTTCTGGTCCATACCATCAATTATCAAACCCAAATATTTATTCGGATTATCATAACACTTCGTTTGATGCTTGTACAACTTTTTCCTTTCATTTGTTTGTTGTTCATGATGCTCCTGAAGTTCTTTGACAATTGAATCTACACAACATAAAAGAAAGCCATTAAGAAATATGTTTTCATACTTGATGAATATACAATTTTAAAAGTTAAAGTTATGAATGCCTACCTCTTTCTGACCCTTTACATTTGTCCCTTTTTTATTTAAGAGAAGCACATGTACTACAAATCCCCATCCTTGTCTTCTTAGGAATACGGACATTGTTGAATTCTTTCTTCCATACCTTCACAAAATATTGATATGTAATAAACTGGCCATGTCCCTCAGCACCTTCTGCATATTCTTTGTATAAGTTGTATATTTCGCGTCTCGAAAAATTATTTGGAATATGTATTGTCTCTCTATTTGGCATACACTCTCCATGCTTTGAAAATAAATCTTTCATCCATGACATTTCAGTGTTTGATAATGGCCCAAACTGTCTTTTATGATGTATTTCAGAATAAAATGTGGGATCCTTTTCCAAATTTTCTTGAATTCCGAGAGTCGAAAATTCCCAATCGAATGAAACATTTTGAAAGCTTTTCTACATATAAATAAAGTCTTAATATGATAATCATAACCTGATAATGTAGATTGCATGCACCCAACTAAATATGAATTTTGCATGCTTTTATTCATTGGCAAATATCTCTTCCTGCTCTCAAATGCAAGTTTGATATCCATATGTTTCAAGCAATCTTTTTGGCAACATTCACTTGAAATGAGTGCGCTGATAGAACTTCTTCTCGTCAGATATTCTGCTCTACCCCTTGTATAGCTATAACATCTTGCATTGATACGAAAAGGTCTGGTCCTACTCCTCGATACAATATTTCTTGGCAACATCTCCATCCTTAGATCATCATTTGTATAAGGATTTTTATCATCATTAAGAGGAATGTTATCCACACTATGATCAACTGTGCTTTTCAAATATTGACTTGGAGGATATTCTTTATCTTCCCTTTCTTCAGTGCTACTGTCATAGTCCATATAATTCGGACTCAATGGAAATTTTGACTCGATGTTTATTGGATATTCTTCCTCATGTGCATTTTCAGTGCTGCTCTCACGGTCCATAGAATTAGGGCTAAGTGTATCATTTTGTCCTTCATCACTGCTACCTTATACTCATTAGAATTAGGACTAATTGCATCATCATGTCCTTCATCACTGTTGCTCTCATAGTCCTTAGAATCAGGACTAAGAGGACATTGTGACACTCCATTCTTTTGAAATTCATCATCGCGCTCTTCATCACTATTGCTCTCATAGTCCTTAGAATTAGGACTAAGTGGACACCGTGACACTCCATTATTTTGAATTTCATCATC
The DNA here is from genome assembly GCA_000404065.3 of Pinus taeda. Classification (NCBI taxonomy): domain Eukaryota; kingdom Viridiplantae; phylum Streptophyta; class Pinopsida; order Pinales; family Pinaceae; genus Pinus; species Pinus taeda. Next base: position 65,323 of record APFE030989980.1, read on the forward strand.
CCGCTCTTCATCAAAGCTACTTTCATAGTCCTTAGAATTAGGACTAACTGGACAGCATGGCATTCCATACTTTTGAAATTCATCATCCCGCTCTTCATCAAAGCTGCTCTCATAGTCCTTAGAATTAGGACTAACTGGACACCGTGACACTCCATACTTTTGAAATTCATCATCATGCACTTCATCACTGCTGCTCTCGTAGTTCTTAGAATTAGGACTAAGTGGACACTTTGACACTCCATTATTTTCAAATTCGTTATCGCACTCTTCATCACTGCTACTCTCATATTCCTTAGAATTAGGACTGAGTGGAGACCGCGACACTCCATTCTTTTGAACTTCACCATCTTGCTCTTCATCACTGCTGCTTTCATAATCCATAGAATCAGGACTGAGTGGACACCGTGAGACTCCATTCTTTTGAAATTTGTCATCAAGCTCATCATCACTACTACTTTCATAGTCCTCGAATTCGGACTAAGTGGCATCTGTGACTCTTTATTTATTTGAAATTCTCCATCTCCTCTTTCATCTGTGCTGCTCTCATAGTCCTTAGGATCAATACTAAGTGGAAGAATTGACTTTCTATTCATAGTGGAAGAATTCCCACTATATTCATCCATATGAATAGAGTTGTTACGCGATAAAGATGTTGATGTTGTATAAATCGAAACTTCACTATCAGGACAATCCATCCCTTTCAAGTAGAAGATGTTCAATGATATAAATGGAGAGTCTCCTAAAGATATTATATAGCTTAGAGAATGAAATTTTCCCTCCAAAATTTTCCCTCCAAAAAAATTTCGCGTAAATATTTTCCTCCTAAAAGTTTGTGAGATATATTTCAGTTTATTATTTTATTATGCAATTTAATGATAAATGTAAACTTGATTTTTTTTTATGAAATAAATCATTCAAGTTAAAATTGTAAACTACAACTTCTACCTAGATTATTTTAATAGTCAAAGTATATAATTTTACTAAACAATAGAATGTTTTTAAATTGTTTTTTAATACATTTAGAAAGAAGGTAATCCCACATTCACCCCGCTATAAAACAATTCCAAACTGTTCGCTTTATCATATTTTCATTCATCGCCATAAAAAAATTAACATGTTAAAATTGATCAAAACTAATTAATCCCACATTCACCCTACGATAAAACATCTTCGTAGTTTCACCTATATATTCCATTATCACTATTACTCAAGTTACATCAAAGTTTGCTGAGGTTCGTCAAAAGACTTGGAGCGAATTTGTGGAGCAGCTACATTGGGATCAACAACATATTCAACGAAGAATTTCCGCAATTGAAAGGTCAGTTAAATTTTTTTCTTTGAAATTTCTCATATTAAATTAGTTTAACGAAGTAGATTTATTTTCTAAACTTAAATTTTTTTTCAACCAAATTAAAAAATATTTCCGTCATGAGCATGGTGGGCCCAGAGCGACCCCATCCTGAAATCGACCGGCCACTAGACTTTTTTATAAACTTAAATTTTTTTGTCAACGAAATTCACAAATATTTTCGACGTGAACATGGTGGGCCCAGGGCAACTCCATTCTCCACGCCGACCTCATACACCCCACCGCCCTCGGCCTCTCCTCCCCTCCGCTAC
>APFE030989982.1:0-12732 GCA_000404065.3 Pinus taeda
ACTATCCCACAAATCTGGTAGAGAACACAACAAACTGATGCACTTATCTTCATCTGAAATTTTAATATCAACAGATGCTAACTGACTTACCACAGTATTAAATGCATTCAAATGCTCTGTCACCGAGTCTGAACAAGAATAGCCATGCAATAGATCTATCTTAATTCGAGATTTATCAAGCGTCCAAAAAGGATCAAATTTTTAGAGATTTAAACATGTTTTAAAATGCTAAACTTGAAAAAATATTTGCACCTCAAATAATTTGATCTCACCTTACACTTGATAAATAGAAAGTTAAAATAAATATATGCAAGTTTGTATTTTTCAATCTTTCAACTTCATAAAAATTACAATTTTGACTTGCATTATGTACCAATATTAACCCATACATTCAATCCATAAATATAGGATTATTCTAAATATTTTTATAACAATAATGTAGATATATTTATGCATAACCCCTACATTCAAACCACAAATATGTTCTTATTCTAGTTTAATCACATCAATAATGTAGATATATATTTATATTACTAACTTCGTTATATTGACGTTAGCCCTAACTTTTAAAAAATAATTAAAAAAATACATTAGATTCTTATCTCATAATTGAGTCAAGTGTAGAAATACTAGCTCACTCAACTTCAAATCCATCCGACAATCTAGCTCAACCAAAACATGAGAAACCCATCACACGATGGCTATCCGGAAATGGAAAATCTAGGCTGAAAACACTGTCACACCTGGAAAAACCCATGCCATAACAACAAAAGAACCACATGAAATACTTATTTCATTTAAGTTTAAGTTATATACTTATTTTATGCATTGAGCAATTACCATTAAATCCAAATCTCTAGTAAAGCACTACGTAGTAATAGATTGTAGAGATTTGTGAGATATGTAGTAATGGATTGTTATTGTGGAATGACCATAACAATTTAGAGATCAAATTGCCTTGTATCTCTCTCTCTCTCTCTCTCTGATGGAGGCATTTGGTGCTAAGTGTCTTCCCACAAGTTTGTTGATTTCCCAACTCTTGTATCCAAGAAACTATACCTTTAGACCAAGTATCTTCAACTCTCCATCAAATGTAGGAGAATTGGATTTCTTGAACTCATCTGACAAATATCCCCACTCACTCTTCTTGTAAGTATGATAGCGATGATGACCATGATACCTGTATAAACAAGAACTAGAATAGAACACATAACTACTACCTCTCTTGTCAAGTGTATTCAAGAACCTACCATCTTTGATTGTGTCATCCTTGTCCAACATGTTTCCTCCATGAGTCCTGCTACCATATCTTACATTAGTCCTTTCCTCCTGCTCATAACTGATATGTGGTTGTCCCTATCTTTGCAAATATGATAATCTATGAAGGATAACTGCATTGACTTCTACTTGCCTTTCCTGTGCCTTGGCAAGTCTTTCTTGTGACTGAATGATCCTGTCATTATCTGCCTTGCAACTTTTGATTTTTTCCTTTAGATTTCTCAAGGTATTTGTTATGTCAGGAGAGTTCTCTTCCCCATGTTGCTCAACTGATCTATAAGGAGAGTCATGTGAACTGTAATCCACCATTATGCTTGTCATCTTTGATCTTCTTCCTGCAAACATATCATATCAGATAACCAAATATAAGCATAATCTACATACCTTAGTGAAGTTCAGGGGAAGTTATCTCATCTACAAAATCAATCCAAATTAGCATGATACATACATACATACATACATACATATAATCATATCAATATGTCTACATCATGCATGATGATACTAAGTCCATACATTGACCTCATGCATGATAACCATAACCATGACAATGCAGGCATAACAACATGCATTTAGCCCATCTAGTCCAAGTATTTGAACCATGCTCTGATACCACTCTATAACATCATCAGCCCACATTTACCTGCTTTTGCAAGCCCTCCAGGTAAATTTGAAGCAGAGCACCACTATGACATGACCTGACCTCCACGGTTCAGTTATGGAACTTGGGTCGACAACTCACAACTTTCAGACATCCCTCAAGGCTTACAAGACACTCTAGGACCAAAGAACCACCCCAAGTGACCAAACCCTGATATGAAGCTATTTTTCTCTAACCTAACACCCCAAATGCATGCATAAATCTAAATGGGTGCAATTATGACCCTCCAACCGCATGCACAACACTGCCTCCATGCAGTTGCAACCCATATCCTCTAACTCAGAGGGTGCAGTCCCAAGATCTAATCCAATTTTCCAGGCTAGGATCCAAACCCTACCGAAAACTGCCCGTAACTTCTTAGAATGATAAATTACATAATGACAAAGCCATTCATACAAAAATTGAACAAGAACTAACTAAAAACATGCCTAATTTTGTCAAACACATCGCTGACATAAGAATTACAGGTCATGAATTCATATATCATCATAAGGTTTTGTGGTCCATCTGATAATCATTAGGAAGGTCTAATGCCCTCTCTTCTTAGCCATAGTAACAATTTTTAGTACATGTATTCATCAACCATTCATATACTTATTAGATCTTAAACAAGTCATAGCTAGAGCACATTACAAATCCATGCTTATAACCAACATATAACCAGATTATTAACCATGAGAGAATAACCATCAAATCATAATAATAACAAGTACAAGTGCTCATTGATTACAATAGGAAAATATCACTTATTAACTTGTGCAAAAGCCAAAAAAGTCAGGTACTTCCACGTACCACCTGACCATAGATTGAGATGAAGCAAATATTTATTTCAACTAATCACCCATGTGCCATATTCTAAGCATGAATGTGGGATATCAAGACATAAAAAACTAGGGCTTCCCAGAGATTAAACCACCTCCACCCTCAGGCTACTGTGATCTCTCCAAAACCAGTCAAGAGATCACCAAGCCAAAAAAAGCTTGGATACCTCATAATTTCTTCACCATTACCTTGAGGAATTTGTCTGTCTCCACCTACCTAACAAGGGCTTCCCAGAGAAAACCATCTTCACCCCCAACCCTTGGAAATTTTCATGAGACCACCTCATCCAGTTCCAAAACGTTTCAGCATTCCAAAGCTCAACCAATAAATGAATCCCATCACACCATTGTTATTTAGGAAATGGAAAGACAAGGCTGAAAACCACTATCAAACTAGGAAAAACCCATGCTAATGTCAAAAAATGAACCAAATGAACAAATGCATGTACCATGCATTCACACCTCAGCCAGGAAACCATACATGCCCTGTTACCTGCAAAACCCTCCTATTGAAGCTGCTTGATCCAACCTTCCTTGCTTGTCTTTCATTTGCTTTCCTTTCTCCAATGCTAGAGCTCTCCAAGGATGCCCTATGTGTGCAAGAGTATGAGAGAATGAGAGAATAGAAGAGAGCTCCAAAATTGAATTGACAAAAGTTGTGAACTAATCCTCATAAGCCTTTTTATCATTGAGGCCTCTATTTTCTTCATTTTCCTTCAATTTCCTCTCATGCAAATATGTGATCCTTCATCTCCCTTTTATCCTAGTTTCTTTTATTTTCATAAATAAATGTCAATTAATGCCTCTTTGCCTTCTCTAATGCCTTTGCCAATTTCCTTTGTCAATGCCTTTGCCAATTTCCTTAGCCAATGCCTTTACCAATTTCCTTAGCCATAATAAACAACAAGTGATGCCCATTATAGATTTTTCCCAACATTCAGCTTGGAATACTTGTCCCATGACCTCCGTCTTATTTTTCCTTTATTACATGAACTTTTAACCCATGGCTATTATAGAAAGTACTAGGTCTTACCTATTTTCCTTGCTTCTAGGTTAGCTCTTCATTAATATAACCATGCATGCCTCTTCATCCCCACCTTGCATTAGATCATGCTTATCTGGGTCACTTCTCTAGCCCTCTCCTGCACCTCCCTCCAACTTGGCTTTACCCTCCCTTAGTTGAGTTTTGACCCTAACATTCATCTACAACTAATCATGCCTTGATAGCAAGCTAGGTCCTGTAGAGGAGAAACCTACTATTGCAAGATGGGTTCATGAGCTCAACTGCATGTAGAGGCCTCAACAAGGTGCTATAGAGATCATACCCCACCTCAACTTTTGGGAGAAATTGTTGAAGTAGAAGTAGGAATAACAATGGAACATGAATGCTTATTAGATGTGGAAATTGTAGGTGACTTTTCCAACTATATTCTAGATGTTGGGCACAAAAGGAGAAGATTTAATCAATATTGTACACCATTGTTATCTATTGGCACCTAAAAATCTTATTTGGTAGAGTCCTCCTGAATAGAAACAAAGCTTGAGAGGAAGTATTCTTAATGTTATACAAGATGCAACTCATAGTTAAAGGACTAGATCGACGTCTACAAATAATGGAAGGCCACTTGGGGCTCCCTCTAGTTCAAGTTTCTCATCAAGAAGTAGCAAATAGCCCATTGTTGTAGAAGAATCAGACTTTCCTAATGCGGGTTAATGAACTCTTCTCACTCCGTTGTTGTTTACTTTTATCTTTGGTAAACTAGTAATTATGTTATGTTATTTCAAGCAAGCAATGGGCCTTATAGTTCTATGTTGTAATTTTGAATTAAAAAAAAAAATTTAATTTTTGGATGCTAAAAAATATTTGGTTCTACCATTGGTCTAGTTTCCCTAGTGGCCGACTAGGGAAAACCAATTTATATTGCTCATTCTATTTGTAATGAAATGAACCTCTTTTACTTAAAGAAGAGGAAAGATAAAATAAATTGAATTATACTTACATATTCACATTGAAATTGAACTCATACATAGACAAATCACAAAATCACAATAGCACAATGCTTCGATATTAATAAAACATAGATTCCACTAAAAAATAATTCTAAAACATACATAGATTTTAGAAATCAAAGAATTAAACCATTATACAAAGACATGGATATGATTAGTATTAAGGAAAATAAAGCAATCTACATTCCCATGTCTCAACTTTTGTCCACTATTGTAATTTTGCAAGAGGAGGTGGAGGAAGTGATAAAGAATGTGAAGACAAATTGTTAATTGAAATACACCAACTTTCTCTATGGTCTCATCTTATCTTATGTGGTTATTGTAATGTCCAACTATAACTCAGTATTAAAATTGCGTGTCATGATCTACACCATTATGTGATTGAATGTTGGTGTCACTAGGTCATAGTGCAATGATTGTGTGATCGAGTTGCTAGTGCAATTATATCACAATGTTTCTACCCACAATTTATGGATGTTAGTGTGAATAGATTGTAGTATATCAATTAGGTGACTAAAGTATTTGTGTGACTATGTCATGATGTTTTTACCCACATGTCTATGACATTATGTAGAAGATTTTTGTTGTGGACCCTTGCTATGAAATTTACAGAAAATGTTCTTGTAGTTCTATTCTTTAGTTTTGTAAAAAATTGTTTGGTCAATTTAGTGTGTTCTAAATTGCTACATTAATTTATCAATCCGAGATTCGTAAGCTGACAAAGTGTGGTGCACTATATGTGCAAGATAACCTATCTCTTACTTTTTGTCGTTTTTGGTTTTTTTTTAAATTTTTTTGGGGGTTTTTATCTTGGTTGGCTTCCTAATGTGAGAGGGAAATTATAAAAGATAAGTATGGATATAAATTTTCAAGGCAATGATGTCCTTTATAATGATTTCCCAAACTTCAAACTTCAAAAAGGGGTTTGAAACATGCAATGACAAAATTAATTCCTAAAAGAAAAATAAAATGTGCCACTATACGAGTCAAACAAACAGTGAACTATTGATCATGAAACCCATTACCCTTGCTGCTGTTTAAATACAAAAAAAACTATACTCAAAGAAATCCAAGAATTGCAAGCAAAGTAAAGCTAAAATCAAATTACATCAACTCATATTCTGACCCCTCACCATTAGTCTCGCTATGGCTTTCAGAGGTAATCATAAACAACTTGAGAAATCTGATATCTAATTTGCAGAAAAATAAACTAATATAAAATTACATACTCATACTTTAATCCCTCACCATTAGTCTCGCCATGGCTTTCGGAGGTAACTGAGAATGACATGAGCAATTTAATATCTAACTTGCAGAAAAATAAACTAAAATCAAACTACACACTCATACTTCAATCCCTCACCATTAGTCTCGCTATGGCTTTCAGAGGTAACTCAGAATGACATGAGAAATTTAATATCTAACTTGTAGAAAAATAAACTAATATCAAACTACACACTCATACTTCAATCCCTCACCATTATTCTTGCTATCGTTGTCGGAGGTAACTGATAATGGCATGAGTAATTTAATATCTAATCTAACTAATAAAGCAAATGTACAAAACTGAAATAAATAAAACAATGGTGGAATTGAAAACTAAGAAAAATAAATCAGCAGAAGGACAAGACAGATTCCATGTCATTAGTCATTGTAAATCTATGTGCAAATGCCTGGGATTCCTATTGTAATCTGGAACAAAGACACTGATTAGTTAACAACAGTATAAAGCACGAAAAATTATGGACAGAAATAAAACGTTAATACCATAAGAGATGCAATATATACACGTGAATAACTATGGCATAATGAATGTAAGGAAATAAAGCATGAAACTATACAGAAATAAACAAAACCTCAGTGTGTGCAGGGGTCCTCTGCACAACCTCGGGCAACAGCTATCAACCACGAATTATGCTTATGAACAGAGTCTTCTCATGTATTCAAAACGCAGTCATAACAAGGAAATAATGTCACGGCACAGTGGGCTTTCTTTACAGCAAAATTACATTACGAAGGCTAGCTATTATGCGTATGGAGACGCATTATTTATAAAAAAAGGCTTCATAACTGATTTCCTAAAAATTGCACTGACAGAGGACACGTGAACGATATCATCCATGCATCTAGCATCATGGCTGCCAAGGTGATGCAATCTAATGAAAGCGGCTTGTTGGATTTACTTCGTGGGCAGCCTATAGATGTTAGCGTGCCTCTAGAAGTTTAGAAATGGCCATGAAAATCTTTCACATGCCTGGAAACAGAGTCTTGTTACCGTGGGGTTCTTCTGTTGACCACAGCTTGACCACCGTTGACTATGGCCTCTTCTGATGAATTCGAATGAGCCAATAGGACTCGGTCCATGTCCACGTCATTTTCAACTTGCCCACATGGCTCGATTTGCCTGAAGACACCTGCAATATAGACTTTAACAAAACAGCTGCGGAAAGTTGAGCTGGCTGCGGAAAGTGACAAGATTTCGCAGCTCATAAGCAAAAATCTAGTTCAAATAGCAACACAAAGACATAGTCAAGAAACCACTTTAAATGCTTTTTTTATAACTAATATGCAATCATACTGATGACTTAGGAGGTTCAGATGAATGGAAAGAAGCTAGAAAAAGGTGTAGGAAAGATGCAAGTTTGGGACTCAACATACCCCCACTGTGAAGGTGTTGCATATCCTCATGCAACAAAAATTTTGACTATCCCCCCTTCAAATCATATGTTCTGAAGCTTCTACCAGTACATCCAGCCCTCTTCTTCTCTTTCTTGGTGCTGCTAACATCTTGGGCTTCTTCATCAAGCATCTGAATTTGAGATTGATCAGTGCTATACTTCTCTTCTTGTACTTTTTCTGCTAGAGCCAAAGATGTAGCATGGTATTATCATGAATGATCTTATCTAGTCTGCTATGATCCTTTAGTGCTTCATTTTCATGTTTAATATGTCTATTGAGGACCCCCTCTTCTTCAATACTCTGTTTTCCTTTTTCTTTCTCCCTGGCTACAATTGATTGTTCTTGGAGGTGAGTTAGCCTTTCGGACAGTGGTTGGTGGTCTTTTTCTAAGGAGGGCTCTGGTGATTGGTAAACATATTCTATGTTTTTCTTCTCCTTCAATTTCTTTTGCCTTTTATCCTTGGTTCTTCCCAGCTTCTCTTCTTGATCCACTTCTTTGGTTTTGCTAATAGGAGGGTTTCGAATTCTTATACTAGTTTCCCTTTTCCTATTTTTCTTTACTGTACTGCTCTCGGGCATTTCAGGTGGATCTTGAAAACAATTTCTCACTAAAAACCATTCCCAGGTATCCCTTTTTCTCCTCAATTGGTCTTTAGTTAAAATCCTCACCAGCCCATGATGATATAAATGGGGTTCTATATCCTCTACATTCTTTTGAACGGTTGTAGCCATCTTTTTCAAGCTTAGCAATAAAAATTAAGGTAGATTTAGGGTTTGATTCTCTAAAAAGTTCATCAACAGTCAAGTATGATACAGATACATCGCTCCAAAACGACCCTCACATGTTATGAACTTTTGAATAACCAACAGTAAACTAGCCCATTTCTCTTCTAAGGCATGAACAGGAATTCCTCTTTTGAATATAGTCACATCCATACCTGGGTTACGTAGGATCACTCTCCAAGCTTCCTCGCCAATGCTCTTGTTTTTGAACCAGCGTTCACCTTCTTGAGGGAGTTATGTAGCAGCTGCTATGGATGCCTCAGTCACTGTAAATTTGAGGTCCCCAATTTCCACCTGACTGTTGAAAGACCTCGAAAAAGCTTTTGTTACCTCCTTATTGTAGCCTTTAAACTTTTGAATAAATTGAAGCCATTTTGCCTTTTTCAATATGTCTTTGACTTGTAGATATCCTTCCATAAATTTGGGTCCCTCTGGTTCTGCCCTCAACAATCGACCCATTCTTCCTTCTGTTCTAACAATTTGTTTGTGTGAGAAGGGTTTAGTGGAGGTGAGACGAGCAGGAATGAACAGGGTTTGTGGAGAAAACCGGTGACTGCAAATGGAAAATAGAGGACATGCAACAAAATATTGGACAGGCAGCTGATGTGAGTTCATGGAATAGAGCAGAGTCTTATGTGAATGAGGTGGTAATGTAGTTGTGGCTTCAATTAAAACAGTAGGGGAGTGATGGCAGAGATTTAAAAAATGGACAGTTGTGGAATAATCATAAGCACATTAATGAAATGGCTACGGGATCTACGCGGTGGAAGAGAACCGTAATCAAATCAACCACGTCTCATAATTACAGGTGGAGTGTGAGAATATTTCCAAACTTGAGTTAAATTCAAGAATTAATCATGAGGCCGTTGGAAAAATAAAGGCATGGCTTATGGAGGAATGTCGTGGAATGAAATGGTTATGGAGGCTATCACACTAATCATTGCATATAGTTGAGCTCGTGATTTAACAACTATGCAAAAATGTGTTTGAATGCCATTTGCAATAAATTTTTGCTCATACCTTGGAATGTTTTCCACTTGTTGTCCATAACCTTTGATCAGCTGCTTTTTGTTGATGCCTTTAGGTGCCCCATGTCTTCATACTATGGCCTCGGTCATACCTGCAATTTATTTTTATTATTGTTGCTATCATCTAACTGCTAATGTTAAATGACAGGGTGCTGGCTACGGAAACACAACTGGCTGCGGAATCAGTTAGCAGCTACGGAAACTGACTCTAGCTGCGGAAACTGACTCAACCATCTTATAACTGAATGAGATGGATAAACGATGACTGAATGGATGAAAATTGTCATAAAAACTTTTATTAGTGGAATGAAATGAATGAAATGAAGTGGTGTGGAATGGAAATGAGATGGAGTGGGATGGAAATGAGATGGAATGGAATGAAAAATGAGAAAGAGAGAGATTTTTTTTTGGAAAACATAGGGTGTCAAGAGTTCCTGATTTTCACCCCGTGTTTTTGGTATAAGACTACCAATCAGTGATTGGTTTTCAGGTTTATACATATTTTTTTATTTTTTATTTTTTTATTATTATTTTTTTTAGAAAAGAAAAGAACAAAAGCTAGGTTGGTGGAGAAGAAGGATTCTTCTTCACCAGCCTTATTGTAGAACTATCTTGAAAGATTTTGACAAATTCCTCTTTTGAGAGTGGCTTATGATAGATCTTTAATCGGTGGTCATTCACAATAAGAGGAGTTTGATGTTCATCAATGGTTTTGATTCTTACCACTCCATTGCTAAAGACTTTGTCAATCTCATATGCCCTAAGCCAATGAGTCTGAAATTTTCCTTTAAAGTCTTTAAACTCGGAATCAAATAGCAATGCCCAGTCTCCTTCTTGAAATGTTTTCTCTTTGATGTATTTGTCATGCCACTTAGCTCTTTGATATTGAACTAGATCAGTTCTTAGGATCACCTCTTGTCTGATCTCATCTAGCTCATTCAACTGCTCCATTCTATGCTTTTGGGCTTCTGATAGATCCATCCCCAACTGAACTACCATCTTGAAGGTTTTGACTTGGAACTCAATGGGGAGAAGGACTTCTTTCCCATAAGCAAGCTCATAGGGAGAATGTCCTGTTGTATTTCTCCATGTAGTTCTGTAGGCCCACAAGACTTCAGGAAGCCTTTCTGCCCAATCTCTTCTGTGTAGATGAACAGTTTTGGTGATGATACTTTCAAGAACTTTGTTTGTAGACTCCACTTGACCATTTGCTTGTGGATGGTAAGGAGTAGATCTTTTGTGCTTGATTTTGTATTCTTCCATCAGCTTCTCCACTAGGTTGGATATGAATTGGCTTCCCTGATCTGTCACAATTTCTCTTGGAACACTAAAGCAAGTAAAAATATCCTCATAAAGAAAATTAACAACTGAATTTTCAGTAGCAGAAACTAACGCTTTGGCTTCTACCCATTTAGTGACATAATCAATACATACCAATATATACTTCTTTTGCTTAGATGGCGAATTAATAGGTCCAATGAAATCAAAAGCCCATTTTTCAAAGGGTTCGATGAGTACATGTGGTTGCAATGGAATTTCATTTAAAAGGGTAGGTTTCCCTACTCTTTGGCAGCGGTCGCACCTTTTGACATATTGTTTTGCATCTTTAAAAAGGGAAGGCCAAAAATATCCCAAAGAAAGAATTTTATAGGCTCTCCTTTTGTCAGCAAAGTGTCCGCCGCATGGTTCATCATGACATGCCTTAAGAATATCAGGCATTTCATCTTCCCTAACACATCTCCTGATCACAAGATCTGGCCCTATTTTAAACCATTCGTTAGAAATTCATGAATATTTTGAACTCTCCTGAATAATTTTTCTTCTTTCACTAGGAAATAGATGTGGAGGTAGTTTCCCTATAACCAAATAGTTAGCAATATCTGTATACCAAGGGGTCTTAGTAGTTACTGCAAACAAATATTCATCAGGAAACTTATCCTCTACAAGAGAATCTTCTTTAGTATTCTAAATCCTAGACAAGAAATCAGCTACTGTATTTTGTTTCCCTAGTATATCTAACACAATAATATTGAATTCTTGTAAAAGTAGGAGCCATCTTGTAACTCTACCATTAGTAACAGGTTTGTTCATTAAATATCTAATTTCATAATGATCAGTATGAATAAAAGTTTCATAGCCTGTTATATAATGTCTAAACTTATTGATTGCATGAACAACAGCTAAAAACTCTTTTTCAGTTACAATATAGTTCAACTCAGTGGGAGTCAAATTTTTATTGGTATAGTAAATGGCATAAGGGACTAAATCCTTTTGACCCAACACAGCTCCTAGAGCTGTATCTGAAACATCTATAGAAATATGGAAAGGGAGTTTCCAATTTGGTCCTCTCAAGATAGGTGCTTCAGATATTCTTGTTTTCAAAGTTTGAAAGGTTGATTGACAATCAGGATCCCATTTGAATTCACAGTCTTTTGTAAGTAGATTGAAGAGTGGAGATGTTATTTTAGTGAAGTTCTCTATAAATCTTCTATAGTATCCAGTAAATCCTAGAAAACTTCTAACATCTCTTTGACAATTTGGAATAGGCAACTTTAATCCCATCTCCTGAAATATGATGCCCCAAAACAATACCTTCAGTAAACATCATAAAGCATTTTTCATGGCTTAATGAAAGGTTTGTTTCTTTACATCGTACAAGTACTTTTTCCAAATTTTCTAATGCTTCTTCAAATGAGTCACCATAAACTGTAAAGTCATCCATATAAACCTCTACACAATCATGAATTAGATCAGAAAAAATTCCCAGTACTACCCTTTGGAATGTTGCGGGTGCATTACATAACCCAAAGGGAAGTATTCGATAGGCAAAAGTCCCCCATGGACAGGTAAATGTGGTCTTATCTTTATCCTCAGGTGCTACCTGAATTTGGTTATAACCACTAAAACCATCCAGAAATGAAAGTAATTTTTACCTACTAATGTATCTAATACTTGATTGATAAAAGGCAAAGGAAAGTGATCCTTCAATGTTGCTTTATTCAATTCCCTATAATCAATGCATACCCTACTGAAGGAGTTGGCCTGCTTTGACAACTCGATACAGTTGGATATTCTATTGGCGAGTGTTCTTGATCTGTGTGTCCATGATCCGATTAGTTGCAGCTTGTTCCATGCAATCTGGATTTAATTCTGTGGGTTGGAGCTGTTTTGCAATGTCGAATGTGTCTAGCAATGGTGGAAAGTATGGCCGAAGGCGGTCCACATTGAACACTGGGTGCAGGCCCAGGAATGGGGGAATGCTAAGCTCAAATGCATTGTCTCCCATAGCCTTAGTAATGGTGTAAGGACCATATCGGAGTGGTCTCAATTTCCGATAAGCTCCAGTAAGGCGTTCCTTTTGCAAATGCAACCAGACTTTGTCGCCCACCTGAAACTTGTGTGGCACCCGATGTTGATCATGTCGCTGCTTGTACTTGGCATTTGATTTCTCAAGAATGTCATGACCTGCTGG
>APFE030989992.1:0-17515 GCA_000404065.3 Pinus taeda
CACCCGCAACCGTACAGTATTGGGTGGCTTCATGAAGGACGAGATCTCAAAGTTTTCCAGCAGTGCCGCCTTCCCTACAGCATCAAACCATTCACAGATGAGGTACTGTGTGATTTTACACCTCTAGATGTTTGTGATGTACTATTAGGCTAGTCATACTTGTGGAGGCGACATGCTGTGTATGATTCAAGGCCTCGTGCTATCGTTATTTCTTTGGATAATTCATTATACAGGATACCAGAGGTAGCCCCACCTACCGCCGCCTCTTTGATCATTGCTATGAAAAGCAGCAAGCTCATATCACAAACTAGGAAATTTATTTCCTGTCTGGTTCACCCCCAAAGTGAGGGGAAGATTGTTGCTACATCCATGACCCCCGCAAAGGGTTCCTCCATGCGGCAGCAGCAGCAAAGGGATACGGTCATGACAGAAAACAGGAACAACTTCTCCTCATGCACAGGGGTACCACAGAAGTTTCAGGTGGGCAACAAAGTCTGGTTGCGTCAACAGAAAGAACGCCTTACCAGAACCCATCAGAAGCTCATACTACTCCGACATGGTCCTTACACCAATACCAAGGCTACGGGAAACAATGCTTTGCCACACATCATTCCTCCATTCCTTTTCCTACACCAAGTGTTCAATGTGGACCGTTGTGGACCATGCTTCCCACCATTACTGGACACATCAGAGATTGCAGGACAAGTTCAGCAGATGGAGGAACTCAACGCAATGGGGACCATTGCTTCCTAAGGTGGGAGGAATGATCCAGGTGGATATTGGTGGCCACCCGCTAACTCCACGTGGATCACCTCTAGTGCTTCTTTCAATTCTTTCAGTTTCCTTAATTATAGTACAATTTACTATTTTTAGTATTTTTTTGGGTCCTAAACTTCCGGAGCAGTTTTGAGGCCCTAAATCACATTTTTTTGGGAAATCTAGCGCCAGCGTTTTTTTGTCTAAAAGTCATCTTTTCCTTCATAGTCCTCGGAGAGATCTTTCCAATGGCCTATCATGCGCATCAAACGGGGATAATACGACCAATTCGCGACCCCGGGAAGTTGATGTACCAACTTACCCAAAAACGAGGCCCACAATTTGATGTTTCATCTTCTAGGGTCAGGTTTTGGAATGTGAAGGGTTTTCCATTGTTTCTCAACAATAAATAGGCCTTCGAGCCTCATTGTAACATAGTTCAGAGGCATGTAGCCACACATCTCTTCTCAGAGATAAGCTACCATCGCCCTAGCTGGTTTTTTTATATTTCCAATTGTAAGCATATTTCAGTATTTTCCATTAATGAAATGAAGTATTATTTCCGTTGCATCTTTGTGTATATGGTTATCTCTGTATTTTATTGCGTTCACAGTGAGCTGAAAACAATGGGCAGCAAGCAGACAAAGCACAACAAACTGATTTTCAACACTTACAAGAGGAGGAAGAAGGCTTATGGACCATGCATTTTGATGGAGCAGTAAGGAATGATGGAGCTGGTATTGGCAGTTGGGTACGTAGTCCTTTCTCTGCCCCAAACAAAGTACCTAGCAGTGTGAGAGTTTGCTCCTACAAGCTGGCCTTCGAATGTTCCAATAATGAAGCTGAATATGAAGCTTTGATTGCTGGCCTGAAAATTCTTAGAAAGCTGAATGCAAAGAGGATTTCAATATATGGCGACTTCGAGTTGGTAATAAAAGAGGTTAGAGGTGAATATCAAGAAAAACATCCTAGGATGTGGGCCTATCAAAATGTAGTTTTGGACATCTTGAAGCTGTTTTCCGAATACACTTTGACATGTGTGCCAAGAATCCAAAATAGTATTGCTAATGCTCTTGCCAAGGCAGCGAGCAGATTGAAGATCCCCATGAACTCTAGCAATAGATTTGAAATCCATGTCAAGCATCGTCCAACCATTCCAAACAATCAATGACATTGGCAAGTATTTCAAGATGGTGAGGAGATTAAAGATTTTCTGCTCAACAAAGATTTTCTATTCTGGATATAACGAGATTTCCATCCATTAAGATGATAGAAACAAGACAACATTCATCACTCCATGGGGAACCTTTCACTACGCCAAAATGGAATTCGGTTTAAACAACGCAGGTACCACATTTCAGCGTCAAATGGAATTGGCATTTGCAAATGAGAAGGATTTATTTTTGGTGGTTTACTTGGATGACCTGACAGTGTCTTCAAAATCTGATGAAAAACACATGCATCACCTAAAAATTGTCTTTCAAAAATGCAGGAAATATGGTTTATCATTGAATCCAAAGAAGAGCTTGTTTTCCATGGAGGAAGGAAAATTACTTGGGCATATCATTTCAAAAGATGGCATCCGCATAGATCCTGTACGTGTCTAATAAATTCAGCAAATCGATCTGCCTAGAAACAAAAAGGAAATACAATCATTCAATGGTAAGATGAATTTTTTGCGTCGTTCTGTACCCAATCTTGCAGAACACTTGAGAGAAATGACCAACATGCTTAAAAAGGACAGTCAGGTGAAATGGATAGATGAGGTAGTAAAATATTTCAACTTGATCAAATTGGCCCTTTCTTCAGCTCCAGTTCTAGTAAGCCTGGACTATACTCAGGATTTCATATTGTTTTCTTTTGCTTCGAGGCATACTATGGCAGCTGTATTATTGCAGAAGAGAGAGGGTCATGAAAGACCCATTGCATTTTTTAGCAGATCTATAAGAGACACAACTTTAAAGTATAACATCATTGAGAAGCAATCCCTGGCCTTGGTGAAGGCATTGAAAGATTTCCAGGTATATATCCTACATTCTCACATTCTGGCCTATGTTCCTAATATTGTTGTAAAAGATGTTTTGGTACAGACCGATTCGGAAGGGAGAATAGGAAAATGGATTGCAGTCTTGGTAGAATACGACGTAGAGATAAAGCCTACAAAGCTGATCAAAGGACAGGGGTTGGCGAAGCTAATGGCTGAATCAAATTTGCATGCATTGGACATAAATCTGATTGTTGCCCTGACTGATGAAAATGAGGAGGGAACGTCAATTTAGGTATTTTGAAATGTATTCGTTGTCCCCATGGTATTCTGATATAATATATGTGTTGCAAAATCAATCACCATTGCGTGGCATGACTAGAAATAAAGCGAGAACACTGAAATTGAAAGCTGCCAATTTTTTTATTATGAATTCTGCATTGTATTGGAAAGATCCTGGTTGCGTCTTGTTAAACTACCTGGTGGAAGAGGAGGCAAAGAAAGCCATCGAAGATTTCCACAGAGGAGAGTGTGGTGGTCATCTTTTTTGGAAATCAACAGCTAACAAAATTTTGAGAGCAGGGTACTACTAGCCTACTTTGTTTGCTGATGCGCATAAGATGGTAAAGCACTATCATAAGTGTTAAATTTTCAAAGGAAAACATAAATTACAGCCATTTCCACTCAAGCCTATCGATTTGAGCGCTCCTTTTTAGTAGTCGGGGTTGGATTTCATTGGGGAAATTCATCCTGCATCTTCTGGACAGCATAGATGGATCCTTACAGCCACGGACAACTTCACAAAATGGATGGAGGCGACCCCTACTAGACAACCGATGGACACGGTAATCATTTCATTTCATGAAAATAACATCTTGTCTCACTTGGATTGTCCCAACAAAATAATCACTGATAATGCAGCAGCGTTTAGATAAAAAAGGATGGTAGAATTTTGTCATAAGTATCACATAATTCTGGTTCACTCAACCACCTATCATCCGCAAGGCAATGTGTTGGCGGAATCTTCAAATAAATCTTTGGTCAACATCATCAAGAAGCTGTTGGAAATAAATAAGAAGAGTTGGAACAAGAGGTTGGTTCATGCGCTTTGGGGAGATCGGATCACTCACAAAAAATCGATTGGTATGTCACCATTGAGCTTGTTTATGGAGTGGACACAATATTTCCCACTTCTCTTGCTGCCCCGGTGATCAAACTCCTTCAGGAGGCTGGCAGTGAGGAAGATCCCATGCAGAGAAGGCTGAATCAAATGATCCACTTGTAGCAAACAAGAGAAGAAGTCTTCAAGAACACATCCAAGTTGCAGGAGAAAATCTATGATAGAAAGGCCAAGATGGATAGATTTCAGGTGGACGATGTAGTGCTGAAATGGGATGCAAGAAATCAGGAGAAAGGCAAGCACAAAAAGTTCAAAAAATTGTGGAAAGGTCCTTTCAAAGTCACAGCATACAAGGGTCAAAATGCCTTTCTACTAAAGGAAATAAGTGGAGAAGACTGTCCTCGAGGGCTGATCAATGGTCGGTTGCTCAAATGGTATCACTGTTGATATATGAACACTACTTCCACTACCATTGTAAATACCATTTTTTATTTCAGTTTGGTTTCAGTATGTACAGTCAGTTTTTGAGTTATTCCAATTGTAAGTTTGAGTCAATTTTTTGGTCACTCTAGTTTTGTAAATAAGCCAGAGTCTTGTGCTCTTTATCAAAATGATGACTCCATAGCCCAATGGACCAAGAGGCACTATCTCACTCCTCTAGAGATCTATTGTTCTTGGCACCTCCATAGGAGCTACCATCCCCCATTGGAGCCAATGTTAGAGTCGGCCTGGTCAAGTCCTCTGTCAGCGATCAAAACTCTTTATGCATTTCATGATTAAGTGTCCCGCTCCTCTCTTTCAGTTGCATTTCGCTAGGGACATGCCATGAACTGAAGGAGAAAGTCATGCTAGTCCGTTTCCCTCAAGTCTGGCCCATGCTGGTTCAGGTCTTGGTCCAAAATTAACGAGATTCATGATAGTCAAGGTTTGGTCCTATTTCAGGACAGAGTAATTTTTAGTTTGAGTCTAGAAATCCATCAATTTGATCTTTGAAAAAACATGTCCAAAAACAAGCCATGCAGGTCAGAGGGAGACCTTGTACACCTACAGTGCAGAAAGCTTCATCATCACCGCAAGAGATATCGACTCTTCTTCAAAACTCTGTTTGAAGAAAAGTCAAGCAAGGTCAACTATGACAAAATTTTCCAGAAATCGACAATTGACATTTTCAGATGCAGTCATGGATGTTAAAGACGGAGGCCCCGTCACATAATCCCTGAAAATATGTGCCAAATATTTCATCATTTGAGCCAAAATTTCAAGGAAAAAGCGAAAATCATTGTGTTTAAAGGTCAATGCAAAAGTGCAGAACAAAAACTTTAGAAAATGGGTTTTTAAAGAGGAAAAAATCAAACCAGTTTCTATCAAGCCTATAAATACAGATTGTGGCCCAAAGAAAAGCCATTGTGCCATTGGAGACTTGGAAAGACATTGTAGAAGGTGGGAGAGTGAGATTGCTAAGCGTTTGAGTGAGTTGGGAGGTGATTTGGGAAGTGCGGCGCACACAGGCAGAAGCGCGGCACACTCACCACATGCGACGCATACATAGCCAACCCGCTGGTGAATGAATACACAGGCACGGTGCATATAAGGCACGCAGTGCACTCGGAAGAGCATGCGGCACACACAGTCCAACAGCTCAAAAACAAGGAAAAACCGTTTCGAATCTTTGTCAAGCCCATCAAATCAAGAGGTAGGCTTTACGAAACCTCTTGTACATCAATTTTGTCAATGATATGGTATTTATAAGATGTTTAAATGGTAGCCAAAAGCACAAGGCCATCCATGGAAAAGATCACCAATAAAAATGATAAATGGTGTTGCAAAATTGTGATGATGCCACCAAGGTTCTTCTCCCATCCCCTTGTCCCCTCACCCCTCATCATTCTCACCTCCCCTCCATCATGTTTCCTAAGAAAATCATCCTAAATTCACCACTAAAACCCCCTCCCTTGTTTCTCAAAGCAATTTGGGTGACTTTTATAGTGCGCATCGCACACACAAGGTGGCGTGGCACACTCAGGGTGCGAGGCGCACTGGGAGCCGGCCACATTGCAAAATTTCCACTGGTGTAGTGCATACCCAGTGCGCGACACACATACTTACAAGCCCAAAATGCACTAAATTGCCAAAAAAAATTATGAATGACCCTAAAGGTGGGAGAGGTAGCCGAAATACCTTCATCATTGGCGTTTAAACTTGAAGGGGAATGTTATTATGACAACCATGAAATCAAATGCAAAATTTTTAAAAGTAAAACAAATATGATATAAAGAAGGTCAAGAAAGCTAGGGTTTTGCTACAGTAACTTTATTGCTAAAGCATGCTCCTACCCTACCTCTATCAGCTAATCCCCTTGTAGCAGATTCCCCTAATAATCACCCTAGCTCCACTGTAATCATATCGATTTGTCTCCTTTATTCCTATGGCTCAAAACATCCAAACCATACCCCATCAACACCATACTCAAACACTCCCAAATCCGTGATAAATTTCTCCTTTTAAACCCCTGTTCCTCTTTTCATCATTCCCCTCCTAAACTCCCTTGTTTTATTGTCCCCTTGGTGACAGGTTTGCAGAGCATCTATTAGTTCAGTGGTTTCAGAGTGCAGCAAAGAAATTGAGGGTACAAACAGCAGTAATGGCCTTGGAAACTGCATCAAATTATGAGGGGGAAACCCACAGTGATACAGCTTCAGGAGAACAAGCTCCCCGGAGACCTAGGAGTGGCAGACATGTCACGGATGAACCAAAAACCCTCACAGAGTTACAGGCATGCCCTCTCACTATGTCTTGTTTCCAGTACTCGGCATGTTTCAAATTTTGTGAGAGGGTGGCAAATGTCACGATTCATCATGAGTTGGTTTGCCTCTTTGCACTTCACCTACAGGGAGGACACTCTATCTTGGGAGGGGTCACTTTCACATTGACGCCCGAAACCATATCAGTGGCAATAAGCATACCAAATGTTCGAGAAGAGTGGCACAAGAAGATGAAGGTGGAGAGGGAACTTTATGAGCCTTATATAAAAGCGAGTTGTTTGAGTTAGCTCACAAGACTTTTCCCATTCAGATTTTTGAGAGATGATTATGCTCCTCTCATGAGATTGATCATGAAATACTTTAGTTGTGAGGGGAGGTTTTCTCACCTTTATGCCTATCACAAGGGGTGTGTATGATGAACCTCCCATTCTTCATTTGTGGGAAAATAGAAAGGATGAGAAAATTCATGCACCACAAAACCCCTCGGCAGCAGCTCAACAACGTATATCACTTTGCTCTTATCCAGATTTTGGTGGTCCATCGGTTGAGATTGCAGGGCATTGCTTGGGAGGACTTCATCTCCCGTGACTTCTTCACCAGTCCATAGGTAGTATCAAAGGAAAAACATGAGATAGTGGGTACTTCTCATCAGCATGAGCACCATGAGACCAGTGTGGTGCCATTTTCCATCACATATCAGAGAGGCTATCCAAAAGGCACTAGGCCTTTGTTTGTAGCAGCAAAGCAAGTGTTATCTCCACCTAGGGTGGAATGGGCATCGCTTCCGGCATCGAAGACACAGGAAGAGGATAGAGGAAAGGAGCCAATGCATGAGGATGGGCCTTCGGGTGAGCCATAAGGTGCTCAAGAGACCGGTGTCATCCTCATTACGGATGAAGATACAAAGGCAGAAAATGCCAAACTTAGGATGATTATTCAGGAGCAAGACACATAAATCAAAAACTTGATACTCAATTTCGAGAGGTCTAGATGGGTCATCAACTATCTAGAGTAGAGGAGAAAACAGCTGGAATATCAGCATGTGATCAAGGAGCTACAGAACATCCATGAGGGTCGCCTAACTACCGAGCAGAGGAGGATTGAATTCACTTCATTGGAGCAACAGGTTATGGATGATCGTGAGTCTGTTCTTGAGAGATTCAACATGCACCTGGACAAAATTTTGAAAAGGCCGACAAAGACAACACACTGCTGAGACACATGGCTCTTCATTACAGGGCACGAAACTTGAAATTTAGAGCCCGAATAAGGAGTTTGAAAGCAAAACTGAGGAAAGCCACAAAAAGGGAAAAAATAGCAAAAGAGAAAGATAGGCTTAGGGTCTTGGCTGAGGCCTCCTTGACTCACCAAAGCACCCCATAGAGAACTTCCAGCCCAAATCTCAAAAACTTTGGGCATATTTTGGTCACACGGAAATTTTTTGGGCGAAAAACAGGGATTTTCTCCCTGTGCTAAAATTATAGCTCTCCAACCAAGAAAAGGTTTGCATTTTTGGATTCACCATCGAAAAATACATCTACTCGTGCTCGGGTTAGAAATTTTGATAAGTGTTGGGTCTCCTAAAGTTCAAAAAACTCTCAAAAATGGCCTTTCCGCCACTTTTTGGACACACAGAAAGCAGTCTTGGGAGAATTAAGATTTGGAGGGGCAAATGAACTTCAAATTCAAAAATTCTAGTGGGGTTAAAAAGAAGACAAGCCAAGATTTCCTATAATCCCACTTGGGCACATTTTTCACACATAGAAGTGCCCCAAAATAGGCCCCAAAGTAGCGTGACGCACAGAGAAATTGGCGCTGCACACAGAGGAAAAATTGCCAATTTGCTTCCATTTCACGAAATTTCAGTTCAAGACTTCTCCAAGTGGGCCCGCTCATCTACACTTCGTTTTTGGCACCAAAGGTGGAATTTAAAATGTTTTTTCTCTATATTTGCTTCTATCAAAGTGGCGAAGGAAGGCAAATAGTCACCCCAAAGCCAAATGTCATATTTGCAGCGCTGCACCTGTAGGTGATGGTTGGCTCTCCATCTCCATTTCGAAATGATTTGAGTAACTTCCCAACCCCTAGGCGTTCTATCTCTTCCTCAAACATTCTATATATTGTATGCAAGTTATTTGCAAAGGGTTGGTTGGCTTGTAACTTCTGGGAGACTGTGGGAAAGAAACTTTGTTTCTGCATTGTATATTTTTACAGTGACTTAATGAAAGGCAGCGACTCTGTTTCATGAGATTCCTGTGGTTGTGAGTATAGAAAGTGTTTCTCTTACATTTCATATGTATCTTGTTATGTTTTGTATTCCATTTCACATTCATTTCTGGTGAAATTTTTTGAGTTAGATCAGGTAGAATTCAATTCTATTGCTCTACGTGTGGGAAAATTTCATATACAGTATTCATTTTTTTGTTTGAAAAGGATTCATGTCACCCATGCCCTTTTCAACTTCTTAATCATTCTCTCCATTTCTTTGTTATGTTCCATAGTTTCATTTCATATCCATCTCTCGTGAAATTTTTTGAGTGAGATCAAGTAGAATTCAATTCTATTGCTCTACATGTGGGAAAATTTCATATACATTGTTCATTCTTCTGTTTGAAAAGGATTCATGTCGTCCATGCCCTTTTCAACTTCTTAATCAATATTTCCATCCCACCACATTTTAAAACTAAATTGCTATTCTTTTAGCCTACCTTTCCTCACGAAATAATCTATGCCTTCATTTTAGGTTCTCTGTTCATTGAGGTCCAGTGGTCCCACAACATCCGAGAAATACAGTCATTCATAAAAATCACTCCTTGTTTTCATTTCCACTTACTAGATTAAGACAAATAGTTCATTGTAAGTCATCTGAGTCCTTCTCATTCATCTATTCACTTAGTGTGACCCAGAGAGAGCCCTCTCCTATTCTGGTAGGGCTAGCTACGAGACTGAGCTTGGTTTGTGGTTACCCTGAATTTTGCCTTCCTTCAGCCTGAGGGGATTTAGGTGCTAACACTACGAACCCATTACATAATGTTAAGAGGGTATATTTATTTTTCACCTCTTTCCATAAGTTGTCTCATGTTATTATCAGCAAGCTGAGTTTTTCTCCAAGAGTCGTTACAAATATGTTCAAATCATTCATGCCCGAGCCTCCCCATTTTTTAGGATTTCCACTTCTTTCCCATTTCACCAAGGCAAATGTCCTTCTAACATGCTTCCCTATCCATAAGAATATGCAACATATTTATTGTATTATGTTGGTGATTCCTTTTGGTATTGAGGCCATATCCATCCACATATAGCCTTGGTGATGCCTTTTGGTATCGAGGCCAGAGCCAACCACATATAGCCTATAGTACTAATCTACCTGCTCTAGATAGCCATCTCTCATGCCAAATGCTGATGCATCATTCAATTTTTTCAATGAGCCAATACCAATCTGCTATACGATAATCATTTCGTTTGAGTATGAAGCCGACATACTTGAGGCTGACTTCAATGTCTAGTTGAGTGAATTGAAATTGTTGTAGAGCATATCTTTTTCATTTACTGAACATCATATAGGCATAATGGTAGATATATTGTATTTGGGCATCATTCTTGTAGCTTTACAAAGGAGGGACATAATATTCTTGAAACAAATAGTGTCATGAATTGCTCCATCTAATAATATTAGTACATCATCGCCAAATAAAATATGAGTAAGATAGTATACATCTATCGTTTTGACCCCAAATAATGACCTGTATGCTCGGGAATTAAATATGATCCTACTTAATCCTTCCATGATGAGGAAAAATAAGAGGGGAGATAATGGACACCCTTGTGTGAGGCCGTGCTCAATGTGGGAAGCCAAGGTGGGTAAGGGTAAGTTGAAGTTACGTCTAGCATGCTCTTTCAAAAGCTTTAGAAAGGTCGACGTTGAGAATGATGCTTTTACTATTCTTGAGCTTAATGAAGTGTAGACCTTCTTATGTAGTACCAATGGCTTCATTGATCTGTCTAAGATTGAGGAATGCAAACCTCTCCTTGGGAATCTCCTTTGATATGATGGGCTTGATGCAAATAGCAATGATTTTGGATATGATTTTGTATATGCAATTGCATAAGGATATAGTTAGATAGTCATCAAGTTTTTGGGGGTTATCAACCTTGGGGATGAGTGCTATAAATGTAGAATTAAACCCCTTGTCTTTTTTGAAGCACTTTAGTACAACGTCAATCTCCTGTAGGGTGACCAATTTTTTCAAGTTCTCCACATCCTCCTCACTCACAAATCGAGGCACTTTGTCCTAGCAATAGGTAGAACTTCTTCTATGGTATCTTCTCGTGGGGTTCTAAACATTTGGGAGAAATGTCTAGTACCCATATCCACAAGCTCACTTCATTCCATTTTGATCCCTTAAACTCTGAATCATATTGATTAATTTCCTCCCACTCACACATTGCTAGAAGAATTTAGTATTTTAATCTTGAGCCTGTAGCCAAATGGCTCTGCTCTTTAATTTCCAAGTCTATTCTTTCTGTCTCAAGAGTTTAATGTTTTCTTCTTCCAATCTCATAAGTTGATTCTTCCTTTCAATATTTATATCACCTCAATTGTTTGCGCCCTCCATCTCATCAATTCCAGCTTCAATTTTTAGTAGAGTAGTATCACCTCTTATCTTTATTCCTTTTGCCCATAGTATGGTGATGTGCTAGCTTCAATTTTTAGTAGAGTAGTATCACCTCTTATCTTTTTTCCTTTTGCCCATAGTATGGTGATGTGCTAGATTCGAGACAATTTGCTAGATATGACTGTAGTCAATGAAGAGTTGATATCTTGGCTATAGTGGATGCAAGATTCCTTTACAATATTATGCAATTCAACTTCCTCAAGAGAGGCAGAGTTGAATTTAAAAGGACTGTTTGGCTTACAATTGGAGTTAATGACTTACCAAAAAAATGGGAAATGATCGAAAATACCCCTACCCCTAGTCCCACCCATTGTCTAATTTTGTCCAAACGATCCACTAGTGGTGCTTTGATGACGAAACAATCCAATCTTCTCGTGAGTGCGTCCTTGCCAATTCTCCTATTGCATCAAGTAGGCTAGATTTTGGTTGTGTCTATATTCAAGAGACTACGAGAATCCAATAGGTGCTCAAAATATTAAGTGAGGGGATCAGTTTGTGCTGGTGAGCCCCATGATTCAGCATGTCCCAATGAGAAGTTCAGATCTCTGAGAATGATGATATTTTCCTTATCCATAAATGATGAAGTCATCATTTTATCCTTGAATCCCACAAGATTTTGCGAGGATCCATATATATTTATCAAGGAGAGTGGGGTGTCTAGTTTAATAGATGTGATGTGTGCACCCAATACACCTTCACAACCCCAAATATTTTCAATCTTAATAGTTCTATTGTTGAAACCAAAGGAGCATCCCGCTATCGACCTCTAACATCAAGGGTATTGAAGGTCCAACTAGGTAAAATGAATGTCAGTAAAGAGTTGATGGCAACTCCCTCACCCAATGTCTCTTGTAGGAATAATACATTGATCCTTTCAAATTTAAAAAGTCTCCTAAGTACTAATTTTTTGTCTCTGCTCACCAAATCCTTAGCAATTGTAACATGGGCACTTCATGGGGTAAGCAATTCATGGTTTCCCTTTGCTCTAAGAACCAAGTCAATCGATGTGTGTATGCTCATTCCCACCTCAATCCCTTCCCGCTTGATGACCTTAGATATATAGGATTTCCTACCCTTGCAATTTTCTGAGATTTTGGGGGAGGGTGGTCACTGAGGCCAAATGTATGATGTGGCTTGGGGTGGGAAAGGGATCAAAGATTATATCTATGATGGTAGTTATTGCATGGCTATTCATCACATTCAGTATGTAATGAGAGTTTACCCTCAATTGTGGTAGGATCAGTGGCCATATTTGTCTCATGGACCGTAGCAACAAGAAATGTGATGGGACTCAAATTGCATGCAAATAAAGCCAAACTCGATGCAACAACTAATAAATGGGCATATTCAGAATTTAAAACATGACAAGATATGGGAGGAGAGGATATGAGACTACCGAGATTTTGACTAGTGCCCATTATCATCTGGTTGTTGAGGAGTCTTCAGATTCTCTCTCCCCTCCCTCGGGGTTCAGTTGATGCATTTTGTGTAGGAGTCAATCCAATATCCAATTTTGTCTATGTGCCCATTATCATGTGTCTTTTAGGGCACTTGATGGAATAGTTGTGATCAACTGGTAGTATTTATACAAGTAACAGACTTCTGCACAGGAATGGTACACCCTCCTAATTTAGGATCTACCATGTGATGAGCTCCCTATATTGCAAGTGGAGACTTTCTACTAGCCCTTCTCTCATATTGAGATGTACCAAAATCCTAGCAATGGCCATGTTGTCAGACTCAATGTATGATCTATCATGGTCTAGGTATATCCCAATATCTTCCCCAATGCACCTCAATACATTCCCAGACCATAATTGTTGAGGTAGTCCTTGTAAAGGAATCCTAAGTTCTCTATGGAAATTGTTGAGGTAGTCCTTGTAAACTAACCCTAAGTTCTCTATGCAAAATGTCTCTTCTTGGTGACCAAGTAAACTCCCAACTTCCATGCATGTTTCTCAAGAACCACATGTTTGATGCACATGTTGTTCATATTCCCAATGTTGCAACTCAAAAGGAGACATTATTTTGAGTGAGTAATGGTTTAGGCGGCTAGTCATGTAAATTGTATATGTAATCCGAAGTGGTTGCTAGGGTCGGTTGTAAAAGCCCTAGGTCATCCAGGTTGGCCACACCATCCTCCATATCAATTGTATATGAAATTGGAAGTGGTTTCTCGGGTAGGTTGTAGAAGCCCTAGGTCATCGAGGTTGGCCACACCATCCTCCATATCAGATATAAATGCCCCAAAGTGGACATAGAGTTCGTGGCGTTCTCAAGTGTTTGCGTTGTTGGAACTTGAGGTGGATCAACCCTTCAAATTGGTGTTGTATCCATCAAGTCTCATGAATAGTCAGCCAGCTCTTTCTCCAAGCAAACACATTTGTTTACCGTTGTTCTCATGAAAATGCTTAGAAAATGTGGATGCCTTCTTCCCACAAAAAATTGTGGCCAAATATTCTAGAAAGTACTCTTGCTGGTAAGTTATCCTTTCACAACTTGTTGCCATGCCACTCAAGTGTTCCAATATTACTAGCCCCATCCAAGTGTGTATGGTGACCAAAGTTCAAGGGTGCTGTAGTAGCCACTTTTGTCTAATTTCAGGTAGTCCCTAGGTTTAGGCTGTGATTCTAGGGTTTTTCTTGAGCAAGAGAGCCATCATTTATGCAATGCATGCTACAGTAGACAGAGGTTTATATTGGTGCTTGAAGCTTGGGACAGCTTGTGGATTTGAGTCAAATTTAGAGAATACAAGTGGGATGTATAATATAACTTCTCCATGGGCAAGGTGATGGGAGCAGGCTCTAGCAGCATAGCCTTAATGGCGCTAGTTGGGAGCTGTCACTTTGATGAGGCCAGTGCAATGAATAAAGCATGACATCATAATAAAAGTCATGAATTTCCACCCTGGTTGACTGCATGGAGGAAGTTTATACAAGGTAAGCAAGGCCATTATTCTAGACGCCCAGGTTTGTGACTGAAACAGATTCTGCAGTTGTCAACATTGCCGGAGGCGTTGGAGATAGCGTGGAGGAAGAATTACAATTCTCTACCCACAGGGAGAATGAGGAGATTATTAGTGAGCTAGGTTACATTTTTGTCACTATTAAAAATGAACACTAAAAACAAAAAATAAGATTAAAAACAAAAAAAAATGAAGATTAAAACCAAAAAACTTAACTAAAAACACATAAATTTTATTTTGTATCAGTGGCCAGAAACCTGGAATAAACACACAAATCTAATTGTTCGCAGATCTAATTGTGCAGCTAACTATTCAATTTACACATTTCACTCTAATTAACTTAATCTCATCTTGGCTTATTATTTTCGGAATAAAGAATAAACCAATTAATCTACGTCTCAACAAACAAAAAAAATTAAAATTAAAAACCAAAAACCTAACAAAAACAAATAAATTTAGTTTGCGTGGCCAGAAACCAGCATACAACGGATCCAATTGTGCACAGATCTAATTGTGCAGCTAGATATTCAATTGGCACATTCTATTCCAATGAACTTAATCTCTAAAGAACACATTGATTCATCGGACAGTATATTATTTTTTAAAGAACCAGACACTTTAGAAAAACAAAACCCTAACAATTGAAAGATATTATAACAGCTCTTCATTTTATCTCTCAAGAACACATTGATTCATCGGACAGTATATTTTTTTTAAAGAACCAAATAGGTTAGAAAAACAAAACCCTAACCATTGAAAGACATTATAAAATATGAACAGCTCTTCACTTTCAAACCCAAAAAAAACTCGTTAAAGCAACTGACCTGCTCATCAGAGGCAGCCGAAGAGTCCAGCAAGGTGGTAGGATTGATACCAGGCGGTATTACCAACAAATTTGAATGTGGTGTTGGCATACGCGGGCACTCCGTGTTTTCATACGGGGCGGCGTTACGTTGGGAAATATACGACCCACTTCTCCCATCTATGCTCTCAGCAAACCTGCCTCCGAAACCACTAGTTGCATCGATGCTCTCAACAAACCTGCCACCAAAACCACTAGTTGCATCGATGCTCTCAACGAACCTGCCTCCAAAACCACCATTTGCATCTACGCTCTCAGAAAACCTGCCTCCGAAACCATCCGTCATACTGATTGGTTCCAGAGAGATGTTGCCAGGGCCAATGATACACCGGCTCACCCTGTCCAAAATAGGTGGAGGATGTACACTGTTATTATTATGGTAGTTGCTCGTTATACCCATTGAAAAAATGGAGTTTGAAGCGGGATTATAATCAGAAGGGTTCCGCACGTGTTCCTCCTGATAACTGGAACAAACTGGAATAAGGACAGGTGAGATCCATTCCGGTGTCTGAGAATTAGGGTTAGGGTCGTTGTTCCTTATACCCACTGAAAAGTTTGAGATTGAAGCAGAACTATAATGAGAAGGGGTCCGAACATCAGCCCCATGGTAACTGAAACAATCTGGAATAATACTAGGTGAGCTCCATAGTGGTGTCCCTGCAGTATTATATTCATACTTATCCATTAGTCGCTTTTTAAGGGGAATTGGGTTTTCAACCCAGGGAATGGAGATAACAGAAATGGCGATGGAGATATCAGATAATGGCAAAACAGAAAGCAAAATGGAGAACAGAAATGACGATGGAGATATCAGAGAGGGAAAAGCAGAAATTAAAATGGAGATAACAGAAATGGCAAAGCAAAGGCAAAAATAGCTCTACCTGCAACGATAAATAACTCACTATTGTTACGGAGGCTGCTTTATTTTCATTCTCCGTTTTTTAAATAATAATGAATGATTATTTAATATTTATTTTAATTCTTCGTTTTGGGATAATAATTAATGATTTTGTTAATGGTTGGGGAGCTACTTGGATGACTTAGTGGAGTCGATATAAGGAGTTCCTACAAAATCTAGAAGGTTGGGTCGTTGGTTAAAATTAGATACCTGCTTGTAACTATATTTGCATCGGGTTATAATAAAAAATGTATTCAGATAATGGAAAATAAATAGGCTTTACATTGGGCTTATAATAAAATATTGATCAAGTCATGGAATATAAATAGTGGTTATAATAAAAAAATGTATTCACATCATGGAAGATAAATAAGGGTTATATTGTGTTTATAATAATAAATTTAGGGCATCATGGAAAAGAAATAGGATGAACTAGTAAGTGAAGGAACCTAACTGTTAAGATTTGTATAAGTTGTCTTAAATACTATGCTTGCACAAATTTTTAAATAAATTTAAAATTTAGTATTCTTTTGGTTTTTATGGTGAATTTTTAATATAACTATTATTTTTAAAATAGTATTTATCCTTAAAAAATAATATTTTATTTGTTTGATTTGATTTTATTATATTTATTAATGGTTGTTGAAATTTTAATAAAAATGATTAAAAATACAAATTTGAGATTAATATTTTTATTTTGGTTTGATTTTATTTAATTAATTATATTTAGTTAGTTGAAATTTTAATAATGATTAAAAACAAATTTGTGATGTTATGTATAGATATAATTTAATATTTTAATAATGTTGATTTTTTTTATATTTATTACTGAGTTAGTTGAAAATTTTAAATAACAATAATTGAAAATAAAAAATTCCAATGGTTATTGGATACATACTTAAAACTTTAAAACAATAGATTTTTGAGATCCTTACTGATTTAATATATTAAATACATTATTTAATTGATAAAAAATTAATATTAATTAATAACTTATATTAAAAAATAATTATTTAATTTAAAATGATTAATATTATAAAATATAGACTTATTTTATTATATAGATGAAATATTTTTTTTCACTATATATTTTTAAGTTAGTTTTAACCAAAATCCAACTTTAAGTTTGAGTTTAACTTGTTTAATATGTAGAATTTTAGGGTTTAAGAGATTTTCAAGGTGCTAAATGTATTTGGCATTCAAAAAAATATTTTAAATAACAAAAAATTACTATATTTCTTAAAATTGTATGCCCTCGTTCTTGTGAAAAAAAATATTTATTCTACTAGTAAAACTAAAACTAAAATATATAAAATAAATTTTTTTTAATACATATATATTAAATAATGGGCTTAGTATGAAATAAATTCTTTTACTATATTTCTAGGGAGTTAATAATGGGCTTAGTATGAAATAATTTTTTTTACTATATTTTTAGGGAGTTGTCTTTAGTGTGACCTTTTGGAAGTTTTTACGGTTGGTTTTCAAGTGA
>APFE030989995.1:286-24786 GCA_000404065.3 Pinus taeda
TCCGAAAGTTCAGGACCCGAAAAACTGCTAAAAATAGTAAGTTGTGCTATAATTAAGGAAACTGAAAATGCTGAAAGAGACAATGATGGGGGTCCAGATGGACTTGGCAGGTGGCCACCAATATCCACCTGGATCATTCAGCTTCTTCTTCAGTTGGCTGCAGTGCTGCTTTTATTCCTAGCAAAGAAAGGCATTGTTGAGTCTCATGGTCCTTCTCACAAATGGTGCAAATCGGTACCTTATCTAGTGGACATTCCTTTAACGGGTGTTTTTCTCTGCATTTAGAGCATAAAATAGAGAAAGCAGCTTCTGCTTCTACCTGCTTCTTTTTAACCTGCAAGGTATAAATTTGTGAAGCAAAAGAGCTTAACATTTCAGCTTTAAATTCTTCAATTAAGTTACCTATTTCAACATGTGTTGCTCCTCCACTTGTTGATTTCTGGACTCTTGAGTATGTACTATCCTTACTCTTTGATCTGCTTGCTACTCCTCTTGAACATCTCTTACAGAGGTTGACAATCTCATCATATGATTCCTTGGATATATCTCCTTTTCCAAGCATATTCAACATATCTAAACAATCATCTCGTGCCCCTTTTAACAGTATTACCTTAAGAATGTCCTTACTCATATTCGAATGATCAGATCGCTGCAAATTATACTGTAGTCTTTCCATGAAGTCTTCCAGATTTTCGTCCTCCTTCTGAACCATCTTAAATAATTCCTCCTTCCTTTCTCTTGTTCGGCAATAGTCTTGGTATTTGGCCAAGAACTTTTCTTTCATTTGATCCCAAGTTGTGATCACATGTCTTCCCAGGCTCATGAACCATCTTAATGCATTTCCTTTTAATGTTGTTGGAAATAGCTTCAACTTTTGAGGATTAGTCACATAATCATAACTCCTACACAATATATCAAACTCAAACAAAAATTCATTAGGGTCTTCAGATGATAAACCATGAAAATTAGGTAGGGCCGATAATGGAATGTTCTTCATAGGAGTTGCCCCTCTAGGAAGATCTTCAATAGGGAATTCTAAGGTGGAGAGGGAGTTTTCCTCTCTTCCTTCTCTTCATCCCCCACCAAAGGGTCCTTCATTATTCCCTTCCATTGGTTTCTTCCCTGTCTCACTCCCTCGGTCTTCAGCGCTTTCTGTAGGGCTTTCAATATCTTGAACCGGTTCCTCAACTTCAATATCTTCTATTGGTTCCTCAATGCCTTCCACTGACTCCTCGACTTGTTCTATTGTCTCTTCGGCCCTTTCTGGTCCCAATACTTCCTCTATTTCGTAGTCCGTTTGGAGAGAGTGTTGCATCTGTGGCCTTCGAAAGCTTACCTTCTGTGATGTTTCCGCTTTCGAAATAATGTCGTCAATGAAAGTTTTTCTTCCTCCTCTACCTTTACCCCTACTGCCTGTAGGGTTAGCTTTCCTGCGTCCTTTCATACATCCTGTACATCTAAACAAAAGTCATTAATACTTTTAAAATTTTCGGTCGCCTTCCCCAGCAACGACGCCAAAATGTTGGTCACTTTAATTGCTTATTAATTTAAGCAGTCAAGTGCCACATAGATTGTCAACCCGGGAAAGTCTGATTATTTCAAAGGTGACTACGTATTGTATGTACTTAATTTTAATAGCATTAAAAAGCTGTAGTATAAACGATTCACACTTTGTTAAATCTCTACTATGTGTTACAACAGTTATAATCTATTGCAGGATTTAAATAAGAACAGATAATTGATTAAAGAAAATAAATCTTGCAAAAAGGAAACAATTACTTGTCTTGTAACAAAGGATCAAGACCCTATCCCTCAGAGTAGGAACATTCAGCACTTGCCCCTATTTATCCAGTTCACCAATACACTCTGTAAATCCTAATCACCGATGAGGCACTCATGTACAACATCAATCGAAAAGAAAAACAGAGTCTTAGCAAAAGTAAATCACCATCAGAAGCGATGCTCGTAAATGAGGTATAAACAGAATTCACACACAACAGGAAGAAGATGGGTGAATCTTGTGATGAAGGTGGGCCCTTTCCTTCTCACAAGATTCCCCAGGACACAAAAACTAAGTTAAAATACTCAGAACATAATTTTATTCATCCGTCAATATACCATATTACCAGAAAGATTCAGTCTTGTCCTTTCGCTACAATCCCTGCGTTACAGCTTGTTCATCCCCCTCTCTAATGTAGATGTCTCCTCTTTATAGAGTAGACATCTATTACAAAAGATTTTTCAGTAAAAATTCTAGTTCATCCCTTTGTACAAAAATAGGGAAATCAGTTCCTGTTAACAGAATGTTGTTACAATAATGTGGATTATGAACGTTACGACCAATGTAACAGTTTATTCAGATCGATCGGATTCCTTTGTTGTCGCAATTCTGGTGCGCAAATCTCAACTATCTCCTTGAGATTCATATGCTGTCCTTACTGTTTCAGCTTCGCGGTTCGTGTTGTTTCTGCTGTTTCCGCTGTTTCAGCTTCTGCAAAATATAGTCCTGCCAGCTTTAGGCAGTTTCAACAACTGTTCAGCAACTTAGTCAACTTCAAGGATCAATTATAAAGATATCATGATTATGTGTTGAATAATTAAACATATAGCAATGAGAAGAGTTATTGTATACCTTTAGAATGATTGGGTCAACATACTAACAAAGGCTTTCAACTATGAGTTGAAAAAGGGTAATATTATGACAAAATATAGGGTCAAAAATAGACAATATGGGATCCTAATGGCCTGCATACAAAAGGTGTTAAGCAAAGTTTCACATGGGGCAAGCTCATTAAAAAATGAACCTACTAATAAGAGACATCCTTAAAGATGACTGGAATGAGCAATGTTTCCGCAAAGTTCAAGCTCGTTAAAAAATAAACCTAGCAATGAGCAATGTTTCCGCAAAGTTCAAGCTTGTTAAAAAATAAACCTAGCACTGAGCATAGTTTCTAAATATTCAAGCTCATTAAAATGAATCCACCCTCAGTAAATAACCTTTGTGATTGCACTGCTATCAGTGTTTTGAGCCTTGGTCATGTTCTTACCCTCACCTCCACTCTTTTAGCCTATCATACGCCTCCACTTGATTGTTTACCCTTTTGAGGAACAGCTGAGACGAGTGATTCTGTTAGCCACTCTCTTTACACTACCATGCTTGAGAAGTTCCCAACCTACCTGGAACCAGTTTCTATGCGAAAACATCACTCATTCCTCAAAAACGAATCTCTTTTAAGCTCTTTTTAGACTCGTAAAATATGAAAAGATTGTCGAGCTACTGACCTTCCCAGCTCGTTAAAGTAAAGGGAAGCGCCATTCCTCCTCTACATTTTAATATTTTTGGGCCTAAGGGATCATTCCACAAAAAGATCGAGTGCTTGTCTTTTTCGGCTCGCTAAAACTATCGAAAATCCATCCCTTTCGTATTATTTTATACTTTTTCGGACTTAAGGAATTATACCACGAAAAAGGATTGCTGGAGTTTCCTTTTCGTCCATTTTCAAACTCTCTAAACATGAAAAGGATCGAGTTATCTTTGTCATTAAACTTGTTAAAACAATAGCGACAAACTTGTCCATCCAGACAAGAGCGAGTTTCACTGTCGCTAGGCTCGCTAAAACATAGCGACAAGTTTTCCCGAAGGGAAAATTATAGAACAAGCATATGTTATCCTCTTCAAGCTTGACAAAAATAAAGAGGTATTGGTCAGCAATTACTGGGAAAAAGGGAAGAAAAGTTGAAGAACTTCATTGATAGCAGGTCGCTCTTGAACATGACACTTTCACTCCATCACCATGATTGAGTCGAGTTGGGTTATTCCATTCACCGGTCACATCACCATTGGTCCTCCATACCATCCATTTTTGGAATTAACGCTACCAATCCATTTCAGTTTCACCAATATGTCCAAGAGAAGTTGCTCAGAGAATTCGCCAACCCAGCTAACGCCTCATCCACTGCAATACCTTCACTCTCCATTTTTCATGACCGCCATTCCTAAACCTTGTATCATCAGATTGTTTTCACCTCCACAAAATCATTAAGGCCCTCCTACGACGGGTCACTTCTTGTTGACATCATCTCATTATCCAAGAAGTTGACTTAGGAACAACCCTTTCAGTACTTTGAAGCTTGCATGCCTCAATGGCAAGTTGCTCATTTCCGGCGATAGGTTTGCATCAATGGCCTTCGACCGAAAGATTTTGCGTGGTGTTCGACATCGACTCATATATTCACACCACGTGAATTTTACTATAGTACCTTGAGGTTCATTATCATTATCGATGATTCCTCTCATGCCTGTTAACAACCTACATCATTGGTTGGTAATCAGGCGATGTCTTTCCATGTTTGACTTCAGAACATCTTTTCACACGGAACGACTTGTACATCGGGCGAAGATTGAACGAGTTTGAAGACCCCGGATCTAGTTTCATCCATCCGGGCTGTGATATATTTAGGAAAATAAAGACATCAAATGTACTTCATAGCTACACAGGTGATCATCCAAGCTAAGGGATGATGGCTCTACAAGAATCACCAGTCTGCAACAGTAGACGATTGTCTGTCCTATGTACATGAAAATGAATTTATAAAGCTGAGCATGGGAATGCCTTCCTCAATTAGATCATGAAAATAATATGAAGATAATGTATTGTATTGTATCTTATTACAGGTCACCTTCTAGTTTGAAAAACCTCGGATCCTCATGATAAAGCATTTCACCCGACATCAGAAGATTTACGACCTCATGCTTTTGGGGGCAACTGTTATAGACATATTTGGGCACTGCAACCCTAATCACATATGTCGATAAACCAAGGGCTCTTGAACCCCTAAAAGTGTTGTTTCATACCCTAAAGGATCAAGGTCAGCTGATTACATCATTTCCCAGACGTTCCACTTGAAAAACTACTCAGAACTGGTCAAAACTAACCCATACACACTGCTCCTTGGTCAAGGTGTGATGCATCTCACCTATTACACACGGGGGGTGAAATGCATACTGAAAAGGCCTTATGTTGGGTGCGATGGGCGAGAGTAGACAAATGGCAGAGGCAGTTGGCTAAGTGGAAACCCAGAGAATCTTCTAGAAACTACTCATATGACACTTGCCTCTCTGAATTCGCCTAGGGATGAGTAAGAGATCATGAAATCTCAAGTGGAACCAAGAACTATCTGTGAAATGACACTGAATCAAAACCGAGCTAATTACCCCCCTGCAAATATATATATATATATATATATATATATATATGGATCCCTCATCCTAGAGATCTAGAGGCTGAAATTTTGTAATTTGTAAGGAAGTGTTGTTGGTTTCTCTGTGAGACATTGTATTGTTGGGTGATCTAGCTTTTCATGAGGTGAAGAGGGCTTTCATGCTGGGAATATGATTCTGGATCAGACAGTTGGGTTGTAATCCTCTCTTCTACTTCTATTATCAATAAAGATATTTGATTTTTCCTCCATACACTTGTGTATATAATTGTATGGTTAATGTACTTTTGATTCTACATTGTTTATGGTATCATAGATCTCTACGCTTTGATGGTTTCTTGTTGCTTTGCCTCTACAAGTGTTCTTTGAAGTGGGACAAGTGAGAAAGGAGTGGCAAACTCTATCAAAGGAGAGAGTAAATAAGCAAGGAGCCAAGCGAAAGATTAAGGTTGGTTCTCTCTGCTTCTCTCTTATCTATCTTCCATAAAGGAAAACACAAGTTACTTTGAATTGTTTGTTTCTAAGATAGCTACCCGTCTTAGTGGGACTAGCAGATTTGAATATACACTAGTTTTCCCAGAAATAGCACCTCATCGCTTGATCGCCCCTCTTGAACCTACACGACCTTTAAACAATGGTTTGATTTTAATTTCTTTTGATTTTTGTTTCATTTTGTGATAAAGCTGAAAATGGGACTAAAATAACAATGGAAGCCACAACATTTGGCTCCACTTGGGGATAGTGCTTTTGCCCCAGAAGCACTAAGAATCGCAGATCAGTGCCTTCACCTCGAGCATGGAGTCATATATTGCTTAATCAATTTAAATTCTATGGCATTTGTACATTGATTTCACTCTGGTATCTACAATAATTGGATGCTTGAGCTTTGATAGAAAGGTGTTGAGAACCATAGATCAGTAGCCTTAGTTGGGCATGGAGTACGAAATTCTGAAAACCCTGAAATTTGAAAGACTAAAACCTGACATTCTTGAAATCTGAAACCTCTGCAAACCAGTTTCCAATTGGGATAGTCACCCTTATTTATCAACTAAAATTAAACTAAAGAACTGCAATTGGAAACCAAATGTTCAACACATGAGCTTATTTTTGTACAAGTTCCTACCTATGTACATGATTAATCTCAATCAGGAGAAGTCAATCTTCCAATGGTACCAGGTTAGCATTTGAGTGCCTGATATAGAACCACTATGTCAATGAATTTTGAAAATACCATTCATCCTAACTGGAAAATAAACTATGCATAAGGGAAACTCACAACAAAAATTAGGAATATATCCACAAAATGGTATGTGTAGGCTATTAATAAATTTCTCCATGTAATCTTTGTTGGCATTATGATTCAGGTTTGGCGCTATGGCATAGGTGTTGTACTTGATGGAAACTCACTCAAATGGCAAATCATTGTTCAGGCTCTCAAAATGATAGCCCGCAGGTGCGCTTAACAAAAGTTGCGTACCCGCAGGTGCCGCGAACAAGAAGTCTGGACATACCCGCAGGTTCTTCGATCAAAAGGTGCGAACCTCAAATTCACTCACTTCAATGTAGAGAAGCACGCGCACGTGGGATTTTATGATTGATCCCTGGTATTTAGTCTGACGTGGATGATCCTATGGTTTTGGTCTGTGGTATAGCATCTAAAATATTGAACCCCGGTTTTGGGTCCCTTCTATTGGTTTTCTATGGTTTTGATCCATGGTTTGAGTAAGGGCTTGCCTATAAAAAGGAAAGGAGATCATTTGGCTAAACATTAGTGAAACTTGAATATCTTAAGATCTGAAATTTTGGGTGATCGGTTTGAAAATCTAGATTTAGATCAAGGTGAAAACTGTAAATTGTAAGGCGGATCTATTGATAGGTTGTGATCTCTTTGGCGCATGATCAGATCTGTGGATCTGACAGTCTGTGGCACATTCGAGGACTGATAATTTGGCTCTATACAGAGGTCCGCAGGTAATCCACAGCGCAGGTGCGGAGGTATGCAGCGTAGCAGAAGGCACAAGTGCGGAGGTACGCAGCACAGTAGACGGATCATGTGCGAAGGTGTGCAGAACCAGAGAAGAAGCAGGTGCGGAGGTGCGCAGTTGAATCAGCAGACCAGGTGTGGAAGTGCGCTGAACAGTAGACAGTGCAGGTGCGGAGTTGCGCAGACTCATCACAGCAGAAGTGCAGATATCCGCAGGTTTCCTTCGGTGAAGTTGTAGACCTTTCTTGAAATATATTTTAGCTATCTTTTACCTGTTTCTGCAGAGATTTGGGTTTAAATTGGTGTTTGGTTACTAGTGTTATTTTCTGGTTACTGCATTCTGAGAAGTTATTTGTTTAAAGGATATTGGGTGATGCACATGTACTTGATGTTTTGGATCCAGTTTGAAACTTTATGAAACATTGTCCACGGAAGAAAAGAGAAGGTTGTAGCCTTATGTAGCTCAGCACCTACGTACTAGTATTTCAACTAGTACAAGAGCTAAGGGGGTTGTAGCTCCCTTCCAGAAGAAGCTGGAAATCGAGAGAGGGTTGTAGCTCTCTATAGGTTGCAGCCTGCGTACTGGTAAAAGACTGCACCAGTACTAAATCATCGTAAGAAGAAGTTTCTAATTGAAAGAAGATAGTAACATATTGTAGCAGATGGTTTTCACCCACATTGGATTTCCATCTTACATCTTGTTTTCCTTGGTGTCACTGTCTATTTTGTGTTCCTGCACATTATTCTATGGTTCTCGCATATAGATTAATGACAAACATCTGAAGAATAAATTAAATTATAAGTTTGGAAGGTATATGCAAGTTTCAACTTCATATCTGAAAATATTTGTATAAATTGATAATTGTTTGATAATACTAATTCACCCCCCCCTCTCAGTATTATTTCTAACAATCTGCCACAAGATCTTCAAAAGTATAAGAAAAAATATGGTTCTGATCAGCTCCAAAAAAGAAAGCCTTTATGTATGAAGTTTTTCCCCGAATAAACCTTCTATTGGGATAATATGCTCAATAGGACAATCAGCAACATCTGTAAGAAAATGATCTATGTCACTTTTATGTCTCCACTTTTCATCTCTGAGCTTTGATTGAAAATAATTTGTAATTATGACCTCAGGAAGAAAAATAATTTTTTTTACATCATTATATGACATATGACCAAATTAAATAGATTGTTTACCTCTGATCCATGGGCATCATTGTGTTCTTCAATGCAATGATATACAATCTCTTTATCAGCTTTCTTTTTACATAAGATAGCTTCTTTTGCTACGATTAATGGCTCAATGTATTGTTGTCTAACATTTCCCACTTGCTGGTTTTCTTCTCTGTGTTCAACACCCAACTGATGAACTTGAATACCTTCTTCCTGTTCCTCATTTATTTCTCCCTCTTCTCGACTGCTGGGCAGAAATTCTTGATGCATGTTTGAATTTTTCTCCATTTGAATGTCCTCTTGATTTGCTTGGAACATAGTCAACCAATTCTCTGCTTGTGAGATTATTGAAGAAAAGTTTTTTATAAACTTTTCCACATTATTTTGAGAAAATGATAGTTCTTTGCTTTCAGGGACTTGCTCATAATTAATTTGGCTATAACCTCTCCGGATGCTTTGATATATTATCAACATGATCATCAGTTTCTTCAGCAAGATTATCATGAGCTTTTAAAGTTTCTTTAGAATCATAATATTCACAACAACCTTAAAAAGAGAAGCTTGTGTGCATAAGAAGTTCTACAAAAAGAATTGAACGCCGAATGGAAATCTTTCAAAGATGAAATTATTGAACAAGGCAAAGATCTGTACCAAACCATATCTTCTTGGTCCAAAGAAAACATAAACAACTTCATCTTCACATCTTCATGAATGATACTTTGTTGCTCCATGAATTCATGAAACTCTTGGAGATGCTGAACCAGATCTTCATATTCTTTTCCACTAAATCTTGGAAGATACTCATTCCACTCGTGAAATGTATGCATATGATGAGGATAGCCAGTGATCCCAGTAAAATCTAGTGGGCTAAATTTATTGGCTAAGAATGCACGGATAGCCATTAAATCCCAAAAAAGAAAACTCCAAAGTGAAGATTACAGGTGTAGATGTACAACCAACTGCTGAAACTTGTCACCCTCAAGAATCAGCTTCAAACTTAATAATCCCAGGGAAAAGTTTTCTTATTCAATCGTTTTGCAGGCTATGATTCTTGTTATTGTGGAGTCGCCTTTGGGAATCGAATTTATTGCTATTATTCAAAATAGCCAAATATTTCCTCCTCACTGAACAGCCAGAGGAAAATATTGAAAACCTAGGGAAAAGTGTTATTGTCTTCTCTCCCTGGCAATGACGCCAATTAATGTTGTACCTTAAGAAACCAATTTCCTGGCTGTGTAGAAATTGTGCTTAATCCATTAATTATTACAATGGTTGTCACTTGTTTGTCACTTAATTATATGTCGTGTTCTTAAATGAAGGGCCTGGGAAATATGGTTCTTAACCCTCAATACTTAGGTGACAAGAAAATATCAGAATGCAATTTGATTGTTGAATATAAATGATGACGAAGAAAGCTTGAATAAGTCATAGACAATATGTTGTTTACATAGGATCTACTATCTGTGACACTTGGAGAAGTTATAAATAATATGTTGTCTTACACAGAAACTATTATTTGTAGCTTAGGAGAATTGCAGAGGTGGGAACTTCAAGTATAGGAGTCAGAGACAATATGTTGTTTTACACAGAATCTACTATATGTGACACTTGGAGAAGTTAAAGATAATATGTTGTCTTACACATAAACTACTTTCTGTAACTTAGGAGAATTGCAGAGGTGGGAACTTCAAGTATAGGAGCGCTCTTTTAAGGGATTTTAACTTTATTTACACAAGCAAATAAAGACCTGCAACTTCATTACCATACTTAAAGGAAGAAAACATAAGATGACACATAATAGAGAAGACACAAAATCATACCCAACAATGTACGGAAAACTTCTGATTCTTTCATCAATCGACAATTGTATCAGGGATTCAGTGGCCTAGTATCCAGGTTCTCCAAAGTTCGAACCCCTTCTCTGTAAATTTTCCTCTTTTTATAGATTATAAGGCAGTTGGTGATCACCAAAACTGTCAAACTGCTTAAATGTTCTCCTAACTGTCTAAATTAAAAGTTATTACAGAATGTTACATAGAGGATAAAAGACACCTCGTAAATAAAATAATAAGAAGTAACAGGATAAAAGACACCTCGTAAATAAAATAATAAGAAGTAACAGAATTTAGAAAATGATGATGATTGTTAGCTTTTTGGCTTTGTTGCTTGGTTATTGATGAAGTCTCTTTGTAGATTCTTTAATAATGATTAAACTATTTTAATCATAATAAATTGTATTTAACAAAACCCCATGCATGGACCTGGGCCCATGTATGTATCGAGAGCGTTTTGATTGGCCAAAACACAAGGAAAACCAATCAATCACCTTTCTTTGTAGTTTTAGTCATCCACCTCTAACTTTGGTTATTATACTTAAATAGCGGAATAGGCTAATTTATGTGGAACATAGTTTACCAAGGAACTGAAAAGGATTAACAATCTGGTTCATAACCTATCGGATCCACTTCAGCTGTACGTGAACCGTCCGATCACTAATTCAACAAACAGTCTGATCCTTCGGAAATCATGAGACTTTAAACCAGTTTGAAATAAACCTTTTCGAGTCTGCCTTTTCAACGCTCCGTTGACTCCCATACGGACCCGATGGGAAATATAAACCGCCAGTTAATAATCTATTGGGTCCAATTTTAGCGATAAAATCTGATTACTTTTCCACTCGATATTTGTCAGAACCCATCTCTTTGAATGGACGGCAAAGATTGGCCAAGACTTCAGCAAATATAAATTGTGTTTGATATGCCATCACATCTGATTAGTTACCCACCCGATTGTCGTCGGATCTGTGGCCTGTTGATCGAACGATTCAGTTCTTCTCGCGGTTACATTGTTGCATCCGATCTCCAAAATGAACCCATTCTAGTTAACTAATGCAATTACCGTTGGAAATGTGGCTTATTGATCAAACGGCCCAGATCTTCTCACGGGTTCACATTCAAAAGTCAATCAAACAAAACACTTTATTTCTTTTAAACTTTGAGGGGGTAAAGAATATACGGGAGCTTCATTGAGGTTGAACCCCTGCAATAATTTCAGGCCACACATTGTGGTCAACCATGTTAACGTCATGGTCAACTGTGGGGGTTGAGCCTTAATTAACCTTCATGCATATTGTTTCCCTGCAGAGCACCTCATCGCTTGATCGTGCCTCTTGAACTTGCACGACCTTTAGACAATGGTTTGATTTTCATTTCTTTTGATTTTTGTTTCATTTTGTGATAAAACTAAAAATAAGACTAAAATAACAATGGAAGCTACAACATTGTTGACGACTTATGTTTGGACATAAGTTTGGTAATGGACAGTCGTGGACTTAGTGAGTTTGATATCCAGTATCGATCAAAGACTTTCCCAAAATGCACTTAGGAATCTTTTATCCCGATGAGAGGCAATGCACTGTGGGACCCCAAAGTGTACTCACACTCGCTCAAAGAAGAGCTTAGCAATGGCATCTACTATGATACTCTTCTTCCAGGGCATTATAATGCCCATATTAGAGAATCTGTCGAGAACGACAAAAACATAAGCATTTTCGTGCTTAGTATAAGGAAGGACTAACATGTAATCCATGGAAATGGATTCCCAAGGTCAACTAGGAGTAGGAAGAGGAGTTTATAGGCTTTGCTTCTTGATGGTTAGCTTGGCAATGGCATAGATAGTGTAGGATTTAATGTACCTCCCAACATCCCGACGAAGTTTCGGCCAATAAAAATACTTTTGCAGTACAACCACTATTTTATCTACTCAGAAATGTCCAGCAGCCCGAGTGTAGTGCGCCTCCTAAATCATCTTAGCATGCTCGCTTGAAGGAACACATATATGTCCCAGGTGGCATAACAGTGCATCCTCGAGGTGAAAATTTGGAACTTGCTTATCTTCTAGGAGTGTCTAGTATGTGCTGCCAAATTCTGAATCCCTTTTGTAAATATGTGAGCACCTCAAAGTCTCACGCCCACAGTAGTCGAGCACAATGATCAACACCATGATAGGTGGTTGACTGAGGTAATCTACAACATTATTTG
The DNA here is from genome assembly GCA_000404065.3 of Pinus taeda. Classification (NCBI taxonomy): domain Eukaryota; kingdom Viridiplantae; phylum Streptophyta; class Pinopsida; order Pinales; family Pinaceae; genus Pinus; species Pinus taeda. The sequence continues at coordinate 12,707 of APFE030989995.1, forward strand.
TGTTACCCTTCTTGTACTTAGTGTTCAAATGGAATTGTTGCAAGTATGTGGAATATTTTTTACGGCAATCGTTCTACGGCTTACCTTGTGTCTATATGAACTGCAAGGGTCGGTGATCTGTGTGGATGATTATTTCCTTTCCCATAATGTAATGCTTCCATTGAGGATAAGTCTGCACAATGGGGTACATTTATTTGTCGTAAGAAGGATACTTTCGGACTGTGCCTTAACGTGCCTCACTATGGTAAGCCACTAGATGCCCCTGCTGAGTAAGAACCGCACCAATAATAGAGTCGCAGGTATTTGTCTCAATCTCAAATGATTGTTATAGGTTTGGTAATGTGAGCATTAGTGTAGAGCAGAGGCGATGCTTCAACTCGAAAAACGCCTTATGTTCAGTTTAAGACCAAAAAAACTTTTCTTTCACTCTGCCCTTGGTGACTTGACTTAAAGGCTAGGTGATATGAGAGAACCCCAATACAAACATGCGGTAGAAATTGGCAAGACCCAGAAAGCTACAGAGATCTATTAGAGTGGTTGGGGTTGGCCAATCCCAAATGACTTGTATCTTGGTTGGGTCCACATGCACACCCTACTCACCAATGATGTACCCCATATATTGAACCCGAGTCATGCCAAAAGCGAATTTCCCCAAATTGGCACACAGCTTGTGTTGTTGCAAGGCTTGAAGGACATGTCGAATATGGTGTAGGTGCTCTTCCCAACTCTGGCTGAAGACCAACATGTCATGTAAATACACCACCATGAATGCATTGGTGAAAGGTCGCATTGAGATGTCATCCATCAATCTCATGAAGGTTGTGGGGGGCATTCGTCAACTTGAAAGGCATTACGTACCATTAGAAGAGGCTCACCTTGGATTTGAAGGGAGTCTTCCACACATAGGAGGGTTTTATAGGCACCTGGTGATAATCAGACTTCAAGTTAATCTTACTAGAATATTTCCCCCCTTGAGTTGGTCCAGAAAGGTCATCAATTCGTGGGATTGGGTACATATTCTAGGCAATGATCTTCTTTAGCACCCGATAGTCAATACAGAGTCTCTAGGTCCGTCCTTCTTCAGTACGAATACAATCAGGCTCAAACAAGGTGATGAGATTGGCCTAATGTGCCCTTTGTGCAACAACTCCTGAATTTTCCTCTTGATCTCATCGTTCTAAAAAAATATAGCATCGATAGATCATTCCATTGGGTAGCGGTGTGCCTAGGGTCAAATCGATGGAGTGCTTGATTGAACAGTACACAGGTACCCCTGTAGGTGAGGCAAAAATGTCCCTATACTCCTCCACGACCTTGTCCATCTGTTGCTACTGTAAGGAGGATCCTTGTCTGGAAGCCATGGCCACAACCTTATTCTTACCCTGAGGGCGAATCATAAGGAAAAATAAATTTCCCTGTCTTGGAAATTATCTTACTGCATTGCTTTGCAGTGATCAAAGAGATGGAAGTAAACGAGGCTACCTCCAGTATCCTGTATAACTTATTGCCCAAAGTAATAATGACAGAGCGAGGTCTAGATTCATATACAACATGTCAATTTCACAAGTATAGTATCCTTACAATACATCACAAACGTTAAGAGGAGAAACATCACACAATACCTCATCTATGAAGGGCTTGATGTTCTAGGGAAGGTGGCACTATTGGTTGATGCAGAGATCTCATCCTTGGTGAAGCAACCCAATGGTGTACAACTGTGGATGTGATGTCATCGGTAGGTGCAGCCGCTTCATGACCTATACTGAAATGAGGTTCTTTTGGCTCCCAGTGTCGACAATGAACTGCAACGGAGAACCTTTCATCCACATCTATTGGTGGAAGATGCTTTCCCCCTCCTCTAGATCTTCAAGCTCATTCTTTTAGATTTTGGTGGTGTCCCATCAATGATCTACTTCCCTTTTTCATTTTCCTTGTCAGGTTCTGACTCAGAGTTGGAACATGCGTCTGATTTAGAAACCTTCAGCTCACCCACCAGTGACTGCTTGGCCCAACACTCACTTGTGTTGTGAGTGGAGCTCTTATGGAACTCACACATTTTCCTCTATCCTTATTTTTCTTCGAGGTGTTGTTTTTTGCTTATGACTTTGACAGGTTGTCTTGGGTCGCCCTGCCTTGTCTTTGGCCTTTGCTCTATGGTTTGGGGGTGCTTTTTCCTTGCTTCAGATTCGCAAATCCAAAGTCTCACTTATTATGTTTAAACTTATGCTCAATCTTGACAAAGTATCATTATGTCGTGTCGAGTGAGGATATGTCTAGGAACTCCATCTAATCCTAGATATACTTGTGCAGCCAATCGCATTACTTGAGTACCAAATGCTACTTAGAATCTTTGATACCCAATTTTGTGTGGAGCCTATGGAAAAAAATTGTGAACTTCGACACATCTTGGTCCCTTGCTATAGCTTGGTCCACTTTATGTATTTATCTTCATAGCTCCTGAAAGGGTAATATTGTTCCTTGATGGCATCTTGGAAAAAATCCTAAGTGGGTGTGACTGAAAACAATGAGGATTCCCTCTCGTCCTTTTGTTCATAGTAGCTTTCCCACTAGTCCTTGACATGTGGGGTGGCTTTGTGAAGTGCAATAGTAATCTTTTCCTGATTGGAAAAGTTATGAACTGGAAAATATCCTTCTAATAGATTCAACCATTTATCTATGATGTTTGCATCTATCTAGCCCTAAAATATGGCAATGTCAAAGTTAACTTGTTCTTTAAAAAGAGTGGCACCTCCAGAGTGGTTGTTGGATGAAGATGTGTTGCATGTGGGTAACCGTCAAAGTATCTAGGGAAAGTTATCCATCATCACGTTCCTCTGTCACTCGAGTGCTTCTTCGAGCAATATTTTGAAAGGATCTCCTGGCCCCTCATATTTCTTTTCTTCTACCATGGAAGGTCGTCAAGGTTTGCGATGCTGGTCTTGCAAAGGTTCAACCACATCGAGCCCTAACTCCTTAGACCCTGACCTCGTTGGAGACATGCAAAGAAAAATAGAGAAAGAGTATACCACTCATCTGAACTTAAGAAGTAACACAACAAATTACAGATATAACCATAAATATAGAGATGTAGAAAAAATAACATTTTATTTCATTAATATCATAATACTGAAATATGCCTACAAAAAGAATGGAAGTAAACCAGCTTGGGCGATGGTAGCTTATCTTTGAGAAGAGATGTGGGGGCTACATGCCTCTGAAATACAATGAGGCTCCAAGGCCTATTTATTATTGAGAAATAATGGAAAACCCTAAATATCAAGAAGCCTAACCCTAGGAAATTAAGTGCCAAAACTGTGGTTCCCGTTTGGCTAAATTGGTACATCAATTTCTCGAGGTCGTAACTTTGACATACAATATCCGTTTGACTATCATAACACCTCGTTTCGAAAATATCAAAGAGTAAGACGAAAAACTATAAGCAAAAGTGTTTGGGAAAATTTTCGTCACTCTATTTTCCCTAAAAATGTCGTTTAGGGCCTCAAAACGGCTCCGGAAGTTCAAGACCTGAAAAACTTCCAAAAATAGTAAATTATGCTACAATTAAGGAAACTAAAAAAATGAAAGAGATAATGTTGGGGGCCCAAGTTGAATAGGAGGGTGACCACCAATATCCCCCTGGATAAATCCTCCCACTTTAGAAAGCAATGGTCCCCATTGCGTTGAGGGTCTCCATGAGATGGGGAAACTTCTGCTAAACTTGGTCCCTTGTGAGCCACTTGCCTTGGTGCAGGAGTTGGCTAAATTTGACAATCCAATACAGTTGGATCTTCTGTTGGCGAGTGTTCTTGATCTGTGTGTCCATGATCTGATCAATTTTGGCATGTTCCATGCAGTTTGGGTTTAGCTCTATTGGTGTGAATTGTTCTACAACATCGGATGTGTCCAGAGATGGTGGAAAGTATGGGCCAAAGGCGGTCTACATTAAACACTGGGTGCAAACCAAGGAATGATGGAATGTTGAGCTTGAAGTAATTGTCCCCTACAGACTTGGTATGGTGTATGGCCCATATTGGAGTGGGCGAAGCTTACGATGAGGTCTAGCGAGGCGCTCCTTATGCAAATGGAGACAAACTTTGTCGCCCACCTAGAACTTGTGCGACACCCGATGTTGATCATGGCGTTGCTTGTACTTAGCATTGGCTTTATCCATGGAATTACTAGCGAATGTTTTGAATACACTCAATGAAGTTGTTAGCCCTGTCGGCTTCAAACTGGACATGAGTTGAATCTGCTTGAGTAGCTACAAATAGTATGGCCACATCAATGGGACATAATGGCTGAAATCCCAGCCCTACCTAAAAGGGGTTGTGGAGATCTTTGTTGTAGTTGTGTTGGACATAGAGGAGGCTTTCATCCCATGTGCGTGAATGCTTCGAGTTGTACATGCACATAATATGTATGATCATCTTGTTGATGACTTTTGTTTGCTCAACAATTTAGGGATGGAAATCCATGGACTTGGTGAGTTTGGTATCCAACATCGACCAGAGACTTGACCAAAATGCACTTAGGAATCTGTTGTCCTGATCAAAGACAATGGACTATGGGATCCCAAAGTGTACCCACACTTGCTCAAATAAGAGCTTAGAACTGGCCTCTGTTGTGATACTCTTCTTGTAGGCTTCTATAATGGCCATCTTAGAGGATCTATCAGTGACCATGAAAATGAAGTCGTTGTCATGCTTAGTAGAAGGAAGACCTGACATGTAATCCATGGAGATGGATTCCCAAGGTCGATTAGGAGTATGCAGAGGAGTATATAGGCTTTGCTTCTTAATGGTTGGTTTGGCAATGGCGTAGGCAATATATGAATTAATGTACCTCCCAACATCTCAGCGAAGGTTCGGCCAATAAAAATACTTTTGTAGTACTGTCACTATTTTCTCTACTATGAAATGTCCAGTGATCTGACTGAGTACGCCTCCCAAATAATCTTGGCACCTCGCTTGAAGGAACAAAGATGTGTCCCAAGTGGCATAACAATGCATCCTAGAGGTGAAAAAATAGAACTCGCTTACCTTCCAGGAGTGTCTGATATGTTTTGACGAATTATGGATCACACTCGTAAAGATGTGGCCACCCCAAAGCCTCGTTCCCGCAGGAGTTGAGCGTAGTGATCAGTGTCACAACTGGTGGTCGGATGAGGAAATCTACAAGATTATTGGTGCTTCTCTTACTGCACTTAATGTTCAAATGGAATTGTTTTAGGTATGTGGACCATTTCTAATGGCGATCGTTCAACAACTTCCCATGTGTCTATATGAACTACAGGGGTTGGTGGTCTGTGTGGATGATCGTTTCCTTCCACAGAATGTAATTCTTCCATTAACAACAAAACTTCACAATGGAATGCATTTCTTTATCGTAAATGGGATACTTTCTTACTGTGTTTGAAAGTGCCTCACTGTGGTAAGTCATTGGATGCCCTTGCTGAGTAAGAACTGCACTAGTAACATAGTCGAAGGCATATGTCTCAATCTCAAATGGTTGTTGCAGGTCTGGTAATGTGAGTGTTGGTGCAGAGCAGAGGCGATGCTTCAACTCGACAAATGCCTTTTGTTGGGTTTCAAACCAAAAAAACTTTGCTTTCACTCCGCCCTTCCTGACTTGACTTAAAGGCCAGGTGATATGAGAGAACCCCAACACGAACCTGCAATAGAAATTTGCAAGACCCATAAATCTACGGAGATCTATTAGAGTGGTTGGGGCTGGCCAATCCCAAATGACTTGTATCTTGGTTGTGTCCACATGCACACCCTGCTCATCAACAATGTACCCCAGATATTGAACTTGGGTCATGTCAAAGGTGCATTTCTCAAATTTGGCACACAACTTGTGTTGTCATAGGGTTTGAAGGACATGTCGAATATGGTGGAGATTGTTGGCATTATGATACAGGTGATATAGGTGTTGTCCTTGATGGAAACTCACACACATGACAGACCATAGTGCAGCAGGTCAATAGCAAAGATTCAATGATCAGAGAAAGGTATACGAAGGTTCGCCTTGACAAAGGAGCTTATACACATGGGTTAATAGACCAAAAGGTGCGTACAACGTACACACGCAGTTTCACAAAAGGAAAGGCGCGTACAGGTTGGTAAATTAAGTTTTGGTCCGTGGTATTTGGTCCATGGTATTTTGATCCATGGTATTGGTCTAAGGTATCTAGTCGAAAGTATTGACCCCGGGTATTTGGTCTAAGGTATTGGTCCTAAGTGGTTTTGGACCATGGTATTGAAAAAGGCCTAAAACTATAAAAAGAGGAGAAGATCATTAGGCCAAGGGACTCAAGTATTGAATACCTGATGAGGAGCAAGATCTAGTGTACAGGTTATTTGGTTATGGTGCATAGCTGGATCTGAACCAAGGATAAACCTTAGCACTTGATGAAGGATAAGATCTAATAATGGGTCATGACCTTAAGGCTTGAAGTGAAGTATCTTTATATGGTTTGATCATTTATCTGAATAACTGGCGCATGTTGTAGTATGTAAATATGATGATTTGGGTATAACTGAAGTCTAGAATTATTGTAATGTTTTAAATCATCATTTACAAATATGTACACAAGTTCACTTTAGAAAAGGCGCGTATACACGCTAGTTCTGCATATCAAAATAGCGTATACATCTTAAATTGGATTTGCATATTTGTACGCAGGTTAGCCTTGAGAAAAGTGTGTATGCATGCAGGTTTGACACATGGAAGTAGCATATACCTTGTAAAATATGTTTTAGCTACTTCTGTTTGCTGTTGCAGTGTTCTGGGTTATGGTTTCTGTATTCTAGTTACAACATTCTGAAAGATCATATTGAAGGGTTGTCAAAGTGGGTGTTTGGTTCAGTTGTGAAAAGGAGATTGATTGATGCAGATATTTTTGATGATGGATCCAGTCTAAAAATTTATGAAACGTGGTCCCTGGAAGAAAAGAGAAGGTTGTTGCCTTCTGTAGGTCGACACCTATGTACTTGTAAACATATCAACTAGTACAAGACCAAAGGGGGTTGTAGCTCCCTTATAGGAGAAGCTGGAGAATGAGAGAAGGTTGTCGCCTTCTACAAGTTGAAGCCTGCGTACTGGTATAAGTCTGCACCGGTACAAGAATTGTAAAAAGAAGTTTCTTATTATTAAAAAGAAGATAGAGACGATTGCAGCAGGTGGTTTTCACCCACACTGGGTTTCCACCTTATATCTTGTGTCCATGTGTGTGATTGTCTGTTCTGTTTTACTGCACCTGATTATTTTTTATATGGTCCTGATGCACTGATCAAAGAGCAACATATGATGAATTAACTAAATCTTAAGTTTGCAATATAAATGCTAGTTTCCTCAATCACAGTTGCACATACACGCGAGTTCCTCTAACTAAAGTAGCGTATATAAATCTGATTATGGAAATGAAAAATTATTGACTTGCTAATATTGATTCACCCCCCCTCTCGATATTATTTCCTACAATTCGAATCAGAGTATGTCCTTCAGAAGAAGCTTGATCGCTTGAAGGAAGATCCATCATCATGAGTAATCAAGAAAGAGAGGGATCTATTGATTTGATAATCACCCTATGAGTGACCTCAGTTAAAGATTTATTAAATGAAGGTATTACAAACTCATGTGCTGGTGTGTGTGTCTATGTTATTTAAGTAATGAATCAATCAGATTGCCAATAAATAGACAATCGAATGGAAAGACAGCAAAGAAATACAATAAGAAAACACAAGAACACAATAAATGAATAAGGAGTTCACCCTATTCTCCAAGGCTACATCTCCAGTCCAGCTTTAGTGGTTGCCTTATTTTATTGTGTTTCAAGCAGAGAATTACAATGCAGGAGCTCAATGTGAGTCACCTGAAACAGATTTGCTTGGCAGGGTGTTTCTTGGATTCCCCAAGCCACTGGAGTGCATAGACTCTTTTGCCTACTAGCTCTGTGACCTTCAGGTCTACAATGGAAAGAGCCCAATGTGGTGCTCAGTCCAAACAAAACCTCTCTGGGATGGCTTGAATCCCTCAAGCTCTCTGGTGCTCGACGTTGCCTTTGGTCAGCTCAGCCCTCTGTCCTCTTCTGCTTTTGCTTCACTGTCTTTTCCCCTGTGTTCTGTCCTCCTCTCGAGATTCTAGTTCCTTGTGTCTCTCTCTCTGATTGACTGACTTACTGACTATGTATTCTTTCTATGTTCATGAATTTAATCCATTTGTTTCCATGTCTGTTCAGTTCCTCTTCTGCCTCCGTCAAATCGCCTTCTGCAGTTGCGCTTGGAGTTCCCTGGCTCGACGTCATCATCAGTTCACAGGGAGTGGCCACATGTCCTCTTGTAACACACCAGCCTGCTTCATTGGTTCAATTCTTCTGTTACATCGTGGATGAAGTCTTCCTCCACCATGGTGGTCAAAACAGACTTCAAATCCTTCTAAATCGCGGCTCATTCCTTCGTCGATTCTGCTTCCCCCATCGAGTGCGATCTCAACTATCCGATCTGGGGCCTGTAGATCCGACGCCATATGCACGTTTCGCGCGGTTGACTTGCTCAACCGTTAACACGCGATCAGCGGTGGTTTTCTCTTTCCTCCTCTTACCACGCATCGATTGCTGAGTGGGATTGCTCCAGTTTCTCCAAAGTTGTTTACTGTTTGAGGGTGCCCCGATCAATACCTCCGGTTTTTTGGAGTGCGGGTCCCGCCTTGTCCTTTAGCACTTTTTCGCTTTTTGCCCATGGTTCTTCGGCTCCCCACGCGTTCGAGTGCTCGAGGCTTCTCCATTTTAGCCCTTTTCGCCCAACGATGCAAGATTAGAAGCGTTAATCGTGCATCAAAATCCACCTCTATTTCCTTATCTGGGGCTCCCAAGGGCTAATTTAGCTTCCCATGCAGTCTCCATGGGCCTCGGTCAGCGCGCTTTGATCGGGGTCCTCGTCGTTCCACGCTAGCTGCCATTGCCACTGGTTCAGGGTGTTTTTGATCGTTGTTTTGGAATTTTTAGAAGTTTGTCCCGACCTAGTACATCCATGGCTCTGTTTAATCATTCTTTATGGATCCCATTGGATCACGACCTTCCCACTGAAAAGCTTTTGGACCACCAAAAGTTCATTTTCTTTCAAGCATCGGCTAATTGAGGGTACTATTGTCTCACTTGCCCAATCTCAATCCACTTTGCATTGCTTGGCTTCGAACCTTTGAGTCCAATTCTGAGGTACTCAGCATCTCCTCTACGTGTCATCCTCCCCTTCCTGTCCAAGACCGTGTCTTCCTGCAATTCATTAAGATATTCAGGTAGCAGGTCATCAATAGAAGGCTTTGCTCTTTAGGATCCTCAATCATTGAAGGTTCAAATAATCTCAAGCAATCTGCATTTACGACTAAGTAGATGTGTATGTAAGCTGGTAGATCAAGGCAAAAAGCATTTTCACCAATCTTTTCAAGTATCCTAAAAGGTCCATACCTGATAGGCTTTAGATTTTTACCTTCACCTTGCATCCTGTCCTGGCTGATATATAGCCAAACCTTGTCTCCAACTTGAAAACTATGCTCCATCCGATGCTTCTCATGCCTAGCCTTGTATTTTCCTTGGCTCTTTTCCAGCTGTTCCTGTGCTACCTAGTGGATCTCCTGGATCTGTTCAATGAGCCTAGTTGCCTTGTCCACATCACTGTGTCCATCAACTGTGGTCTCTTTACCAAAGACAAAATCCAAAGGAGACCTTGGTATGAAACCAAAAATAGGTATCAAGAGGAGATCTCTGTGTAGAAGAGTGTTTTTCTCTGTTACAAGCATGCTTCACATAACACAAATGTTCATTCCAAAGCTTAGGATGTTTGCTGCAATATCCCTTGAATAACTGGATCATTGTCCTGTTAACTACTTCTATCTGGCCATCGGTTTATGGATGAAAAGTTGTGCTTTTCTTCAGTTGGGTGTCCATCAGCTCCCACAGACTTGACCAAAACTTCCCCACAAATCGAGTGTCTCAATCAGATACAATAGAAGTGGGTAATCCAAAATGAACCCATACATGTTCAAAGAATAATTTTGCAGTTCGTTCAGCTGTAATCTGTTTATTACAAGGTATCAAAATACACATTTTGCTAAACCTATCCACAACCACATACAGATAATCATGTCCTTTTCTAGACTTAGGCAGTCCTCCAACAAAATCCATGGAAACACTTTCCCAAGGGTGATAAGGAACTGGTAATGGAGTGTACAAGCCTAGTTTTCTATTGTTGGGCTTGCTTTTAGCGCACATAGTACACCCTCTGACATATCTAGAAACTGTCTCATTCATTTTCGGCCAATAACAAAATCTTTGCAGTTGTGCAACTGTTTTACTTACCCCAAAGTGACTTGATATCAGAGAAGTGTGTGCCTCTCTAATTATCTTTACTCTCTCAGTTTGTGGAATGCAGAATTTCCCACAATGATATAAGAGTCGGTCCTTCACGTGATAATCCAATTCTTCAACCTTTCTGCCTCGACTCAAAGTTGCATATACATCTTTAAAGTCTATATATTGAGCATATTATTCAATGTAGCTTTCATGTAGTACAGAATTATGCTTAAGTATAGTAGATGCATTTATAATGGGTCTAGATAACATGTCTGTAACTTTCTTATGTATGCCCTTTTTATATCCGATGACTAAATGAAACTGTTGTAGAAAACCCATCCATCTGTAATGTCTTGATTGCTGCAACTTAGTCTGAGAGTGTAGATATTGAAGTGGTTGATGATCAGTATGTATTACTATCTCTTTGCCCATTAAGTAAAGTTTCCACTTTTTCACACTCTAAACTAATGCATACAATTCTTTATCATATGTAGGATAGTTAACTACTGCAGGATTAAAAGTCTCAGAATGATAACATATGGGTTTACCGTGTTGTGTCAACACTGCTCCCATGGCATAGTCACTGGCATCTGTTTGGATCTCAAACGATCTTTGCAGATACGGCAGTGCTAGTACAGGTGCTGTACTAATCTTTTCTGTCAAGGTGTCGAAGGCTTTCTGATGTTTGCCTCCCCACTGAAACACCTTGTTCAATCCTGGCAAAGCATGTAAGGGAGCTGCAATTGAGGAAAACTTAGAAATGAACTTCCTCCAATATTGTGTTGCTCCTAAGAAGCTTCTCACTTCTGTAGCAAACTTGGGTTTCGGCCAGTTTACAATGACTGCCACTTTAGAGGGATCTATTTTCAATTCACCACCCCCTACTATATGACCCAAATAATTTAGAGATGTTTTGCCAAATTCACATTTTGAGAGTTTAACATAGAGTTTTTCTCTTTTTAAAACATCTAATGTCTGCTTAACATGCTTTAAGTGTTCTTCCCACGTTCTACTAAAAATCAGAATGTCATCCAGATACACAATAACAAATCATCAAGAAAAGGCTTGAGTACATCATTCATTAATCTCATGAAAGTAGCAGGAGCATTGGTCAAGCCAAAAGGCATAACCAGCCACTCATACAATCCCTGCTTTGTTTTGAAAGTTGTCTTCCATGCATCTTGCTCTGTAACTCTGACCTGATGGTATCCACTGTGCAAATTTAGCTTGGTGAAAGAAACAACTTCCTTCAATTGATCTAAAAGATCATCTATGCGAGGAAGGGGATAACAATTTTTTATTGTTATCTTATTTAGTGTTTGGTAGTCAATGCACATTCCCCACGAGCCATATTTCTTTCTCACCAAAACGATTGGTGACCCACATGGTGATGTGCTAGGCCTGATGAACCGCTTCTCAAGCAACTCCTACACCTGCTTCTTGATTTTAGCATTCTCTAAATCAGACAACCTATACATCCCAACGTTAGGCAATGGAACATCTTGGTGCAAAATAATATCATGTACTATTTCCTTTTTGGGTGGCAGACCTTTAGGTTCCTGAAACAGGACATCATACTCTGAAACAATCTTTTCTATATCAACTTGCTGCTGAACATTACAGCCCTCAAATACATTGGTTTTATCATGTTTCTTTTCCTTTACAACCATTAGTAAGAATTGTTTGCATGAATTTATCATTCTTTTCATCTGCCCATAATTTATGAGAGTAT